>JALRMM010000258.1:0-53081 GCA_026122155.1 Zymoseptoria crescenta | reverse complement strand
ACTACTTAAAGTCTTCCTAAGTGCAATTATTAGGTACTAAGTTGTCCTAGTAGCTGTTATACTAAAGATCGGCCGCATTACCCCCGAGCTATATAATAGTATAGGAAACGCGAGCATAGTCGGTAACGTAGTAATAGCTAGAGTTAAGGAACACTAGGTCTAACTAACGAAGGAAGTCCCTAGCCTCCTTAATATTATGTCCTTTAAACACGATAGGATCTTTAAGCTTAGGTCTACCTCTAATACCTAGCGGATAGTATACGCCGTTAGTGCGAATAGACTACGTAATACTCTATAGGTTATCGTCGATAAGTAATAGGGTCTATACCGTAGCTTACGGCTTAGTACCCTACATCTCTATATTATTACGGTTACGGCCTAACTTTATCCGCTAGACTTCTAGCTAAAGGGCACGAAGGACTTCTTCCTTCCTTAAGGCTTCCTTTTCGGCTTCGAGCCTCGTAATAGCTTCGGTTACGGACTCTTCCGGCGTCGACATAGGAGCTTTATCGGATCCCTTAAGACCCTCTCCGTATATATAAGGCCCTTACTCTTGCTCTACCTCGGGTAACTCGTCCGGGCGTAAGTCCTACGGGGGCTTACCGGCAATGCGTTAGGAAGGCATCTTAATAATCTTAATAGGGTTTAATAGATTGCTACCCTCGTAGAGGTAGAAGAATTAGAATTGTAAAGGCGATAGGGTCTATAGCAATGTAAGGAACGCCTAATATCCACTAGATAAAAGGTAAGACTAATTCTTATAGAATTTAATATACGAGCGTAAGCCGTTCGCCTTATATACGGTAGGCATACGCTAAGTATTCGTTACCTCCTTAGTTATATAACCGAAGGATAACTTTACTCGACCCGGATTACTACCTTTAGTAGTAATCCTTATAGCAGTCCTTGGCGGTGCTGTTATAGATAGCTATAAGGATACGGTATTATACGTAGAACTCTAGAAACGCTATATTAATATAAGAGCTATAGCTATTAATAATTAGGAGTCTATAGCCTCTACCGGCCTTCTTACGTATAAAGAGCTCGAATAACTTCCTTATCTAGTATAATCGGAGGTTATTATTAGTCTAGCTATTCGGTAAGGACATAAAGAACGCTTTATAAATATCCTTAAAATCCTATAGCTATAAGGGCTAGATATTACTAGTCTCTACCTTATAAATTAGATACGGAGGTAGTAAGGTGCTATTAGCGTAGATATAAGCTAACAACGTAATCTACTTACAATTGCTATTATATATATCTCTAATAAACCGACCGCTATCGAAGTAAGCTTATATAAAGATTCTCCGGCTCTTTTAAAGTATACTAACTATAAAGCCCTTCTTATCTATATTATACGTATTATGCGGCTCTATATTATATTTGTCTATCTTCTTACGAAGGAGGTCGAAGTAGGCCTAATATTAATACTCCAAGTCGGCCTACTTCCTCTTTTTATCTAGTAGATTAAGGTATTTAGAGTTAATAGTTATACTATACCGAGTTACGAATTAAGAGACCTAGGAATTATATAGTAGGAGACCTAAGATGTCCTTAGTAAAAGTTAGAACTACTACCGGTATCGGTAGAATGCCTCTATATATAAGGGTATTAATATAGGTAACGAGAGTGCGCTCTTATTAGTATAATAAAATTATAGTATTCTTATAGAATTCGGCTTTAGAAATAGTTATCTTATGCTATTAACGAGATAAAGTGCTACGGTATACTTTCTATTTAGCTGCGACTTGTGAAATATTCTTTATATCCGCCTCCTTAGCTCCCTAATGCAGACTCTATTAGTATTATAGTTATAGTATGAAAAATCGCTGAACAGTAGCTGTTCTCGTAATTTTTTGACGTTTACGAAATTTGAGGTGTGCAAGTGGTAAACCGTGCACGTGACGCGACCGACTTCTAGTGGGGAACAAATGTGTAAGAGGAACCTAATACGAAGAATCCCGACGCAGGAACATCCGACATCACCTCCTCCTCCTCCTCTTCTCGGCTGCGTGTCTCGATGCGTGCATCTGTGCGTATTGTGTTGATTGTGGACCCGGTCGATTGAATGCGTATTCGCGAACTTCTGCCGGGAGTCAGATGTTCGATGGTGTTCGTCGTCATTCGGCTGCCCTTGCCTCGGACACGATCCGAGCTCTCTTCGCTCCGTCAGCAGCTCACAGGAAGCACAGCAGCAGACGACGTGTCTTTGTCAGTGCCGAGCTGAAGCGATCAATTAGCTGGATACTCCCTTCCCTCCGGCCCAAAGAAGGAAAAGCTCTCATTTATGCTGCTTTTCCCAGCACCCAGAACGCCGGTTAAACCGCTACATGCGGTATGGTATGGCACGGTCGGGACCCCATCTGCCAACGCTAACGATGCGTAGCGCTGCGGGTCGAAAGCTTCCCAAGCAACCGACGGACTCTGCTTTCCAATGCCGTGGTGGGGGGGGGGGGGGGGTCGTGGAGTGGAGTGGTATATATCGCCCATCCCTCTCTCGTTTCCTTTTTCTTCACCATCTCTCGATTCCTCCTCCAGCACCTCCATACAGAAACATACCATCAATCCATAATCCAACCACATCCCTCAAAAAATGGCCCCCAAAATCGCCATCGTCTTCGTACGTCCCCTCCCCTCCTTCCCCTCCTCTCTCAAGTCCAACTCCTAACCCTCCCTGATTCCAACCCAGTGGTCCATGTACGGCCACGTCCAAAAGCTCGCCGAAGCCGAACTCGCCGGCATCAAAGCCGCCGGCGGCACCGCCGACCTCTACCAACTCCCCGAAACCCTGCCCCAAGACGTCCTCGACAAAATGCACGCCCCGCCCAAAGACGCCAACATCCCCGTCCTCGAGGACCCCAAGACCCTCGAGCAGTACGACGCCTTTTTGTTCGGCATCCCCACCCGGTACGGAAACTTTCCGGCGCAGTGGAAGACTTTCTGGGATAAGACGGGGGGGCAGTGGCAGACGGGGGCGTATTGGGGGAAGTATGCCGGTAGGTACAATGTTGTCATGTTGAGAGGAGAGATGGCGAGAGGGAACTGTGGAGGGCTGACGAGCGAGGTCACAGGTCTCTTCATCGGCACCGGCACCATGGGCGGCGGACAGGAGGTCACGGCCCTGAACGCCATGTCCACCCTCACCCACCACGGCATCATCTACGTCCCGCTGGGGTACAAGCACACCTTCTCGCTCCTCGCGGATCTCTCCGAAGTCCGCGGCGGGACCCCCTGGGGCGCGGGGACCTTCTCCGTAAGACACATCCCCGACCATCCCTCCCCACGATCCATCACCATTGCTGACGCCATCATTTCTCCCAGGCCGGCGACGGCTCCCGCCAGCCTTCGGCCAAGGAACTCGAACTCGCGACCGCGCAGGGGAAAGCGTTCTACGAGACCGTGGCCAGGGTCGATTTCGCGTGACTAGATGGTAGTGCCGCTGGGAAGCAGCAGGAGGAGGAAAAGACGGCGACGAAGACGTTGGCGGAACGTCCGGCTGCGGCGACGACGACGACGAGTGCGAGTAACGGAGGGATTGTGGCTGGCGCTGCTGCTGCTACTGCTGGGGGCGCCGGTACTGCCGCGACGACGACTCCTCCGCCGGGCAAAGACTTCGCGACGATGCAGAAGACGGAGGAGGAAAAGGATGCGAAACGGGGACCGTGTGGGTTACCGGCGAAGTGTGTCGTAAATTAGAGGATTTCAAGTTCTTTCTGTCTGGTTCGATTTGCGCGAGGGGAAATCCAATACACACTTTCACACGGATTTTTGACTCGATCGCCGGGAGAGGAGAGTGGCGCAGCCTGATTGAGGTTGGATGCGTGGAGAGGGAGGGGAGGGGAGGGGATGGGGACGGCTGTTGGGTGTGTGTGTGTGTGTGTGTGTGTGTGTGTGTCTCCCTGCCTTGCTTCTTTAGTCTCTTTCCTTTTGTTCATTCTTTTTCAAGCATATCCACCGACACTGTGTGCATCTATGGCGCAAGCAAAGCAATCGAGGTTGCATGGGTTACATCGTGCGAAAAACTCGTCACCCTTTCGCCAATCCAAAACGATCGCGAAAAGAAGAGACCATGTCACGCTTCGTTCGGAACAACCGTCTGGAGAAGCCGCCCAGCCAACCATACCTCCCTCCCTCCCCCTCCCATACATACCCTCCATCTACAACCTCCCCCTCTCCTCCCTCACCACAACCCCCCTCCTCCCCCTCCTCCTGCTCCCTCCCCCCACCCTCTCCCCCTCCCTCAGCACCCTCCTCAACACCTTCCCCGTCGCACTCTTCGGCACCGTCTCCGCAAACTCCACCTCCACCAACCACTTGTACCGACTCCTCCTCTCCTTCACCCACCCCAGAAGTTCCCTCCCGAGCGCCGCGGTGGCGGGCACGCCCGGTCGGAGGACGACGTACGCTTTGGGTTTCTCCCCCGAGTAGGCGTCCGGGACGCCGAGCACGGCGACGTCGGAGACGGCGGGGTGCGCGAGGAGGAGGGCTTCGAGGTCGGCGGGGGGGACCTGGTGGCCGCGGACTTTGATCATCTGATGAGTCAGTCGCGCACGAGGCGGGTTCAGCGAAATTGTTTTCGAGACGAAGCGAGTCGAATGCGACCAGAGGGTGCGGGGAATTATCCCTGAGGGAGAAAAAAAAACAACAAAATCTCGGACGTTGGGGGCCTTGGGTGTAGAAAATCGAGGGACTCACCTCTTTGATCCGATCGACGATGTGGATCAGTCCCTCCTCGTCGAAGAACCCCACATCCCCCGTGTGGAAAAATCCCTCCCCGTCAAACGTCTCCGCCGTACTCGTGGGATTATCGAGATACCCCATGGCGATCTGCGGTCCCCTGGCACAAATCTCCCCGACTGCATTCGTGCCCAGTTCCACGCTCGAGTCATCCAGCGACAACACCTTCGCCACCGTGTTGGCGCACAACTTCCCTCCCGTGTGAGCGTACTTGTAGTCGTAATGCGTCGGCGGATGGCAGGTGATGCAGGCCGTCGACTCGGTGGCTCCGTAACCCTGCCGGAACCCGGTGGTTGGGAATTTCGCGTGGAGGAGGGTGATGATGTCGGGGGGAGTCGGGGCGGAGCCGGAGGACCAGCGTTTGACGATGGGTTGGAGGGCGGCGAGGTACTGGTCGACGATGGGGTCGCGGACGAGACGGATGACGATGGGGGGCACGAGGATGAGTTCGCGGATGCGGTGGGAGAGGATGGTTTGGAGCATGGTTTCCATGTTGAAGGAGGGGAGGAGGATGCTGTCGCCGTGCATGAAGACGGGGTAGTGGATGTAGCGCACTAGACCGGTGATGTGGAAGAGGGGAGTGACGGCGAAGGCTTGGAGGCGTTCGTTGGGTTCGATGACTTGGAGTTGGCGGAGTTGGTGGCATTGGGCGATGATGTTGTGGTAGGAGAGCATGACGGCTTTGGGGAGGCCGGTTGTGCCGGAGGAGACTGAAATTGGAAGGGCGGAAGGGTTAGCAGTGGGCGTGGACGTAAAAGGCAGACTGAGACCTGCTAGCATAGTCCGAGAGATAGTCTCGGATCGCTGCAGGCCTTCTGCCCTTCGATCTTCTTACAGTTGAGGTAGGCGCAGATGGTCTTGTTCGTTTGGCCGGCTGGGATGGAGAAGGGTGGGTGTGGTGTGAGGTTGGAACCCGAAGAGATGAGGTCTTGGATTGAGGTGAAGCCCTGTCGATGGCCTTCGAGGAGGAAGACGTTCGATTTGGTTAGACCGACGTTTTTGGCGGCTTCCAAGGCGACGTCCAAGGATGCGGGGAGAGTGAAGAGAAACGTGGTCTTTGCGGTCTTGAGGGCGTGAGTCATCTCGTCCGCGTTGTAGCCGGAAGATGCCCCGTTGATGCGGCCTCCTGCTCTGATGGTCGCCCAGAGAGCGACCGGATACCAGATCGTATTCGTTGCGAACAAGGAAACGGTATCGCCAGGTTTGAGGCCATACTTCTGGATCAGAGCAGTACTTAGTTGAGTCGACTTTTGCTTGACTGCTCCGTAGTCCAATGATTCTTTCGTGACGGCATTCTCATATCTGCCGTTGGGCAGTTGTGGTTGTTCAAAGACCCATTCCCAGGTTGTTACATTCGTTGGAACTGGAGAACATCAGTACACATGTTGCTCATATCGAAGATCTCATTCATACTGTCCAGTTCCGCGTGGTCCGACTTCCAAAGCATCGTGCTAATTGCAAGCCTTCTTGATCGACCTCCTCGACCGAGTGAAGTCAGTCTCTCCGCGAATGTTGAACAGCGATGTCACTCAAGTGGCATGGATATGTTGCTCACGGCCGGATAAACGTTTTGTCTGGACGCGGAGAGCCGAGGCTGGGATGTTGCCGACTTCCGGACTGCAGTCCGCACCCTGGGATAGTAGACATCTTTGCAATGGCCGTATAGAGGAAGTCGACTTTTCTTCCGCTTCTCGTGGAAGAGACGGGCCTATCGCAATCAGCGGTGATGTTGGGTACTGCTGGAAGACTTGTTAGAGTGGGCCATTCTCTCCCCGGTCAGTCCGAGACGAGGCCATTTCGGCAAACAATGGTTTTCCGTGGACAGCGACTCTGGAATGAATGTCGACGAAGATGAGTGGCCATCGGTCGTGAATCATCAATGTCAAGACGCTGGCTCACGAGGCTGGATGAAGTGCGGCTGTCGCGCAGTGATCTGATCCACGGCGCGGCATATTGATAGTTGGCAAGGCGCTGTGCCGTTGAGTGTTTGCTGCAGTCTCAACGACGTCGAAGCTGATGGCGGGCCATTCGATGATGAAGGCTGGTCATTGCTGCAAGCTGCCTTGGCTTGTTGAACTCACATTTCGATTATCGTTTCCGTGGCATCTTCATAAAGCGAAAGCCGCAACTGTCACATCAGGTGGCAGATCGTAGGCTAACGAAGCACGCGGAACTCTAACCAACTCCCGTTCAAGATCTTCCTCAAGATCTGCTTGCATGAGTCGGAAGCTGGGTATGGACATGGCTGGAACACCAAAGCTGGTCAGAAGCTGCAGAACCTCCATTCCATCAATCCGGGATGTCCACGAGGGAAACATCATGGAAAGTACAGGTGACACCTGTCAGTCTTCTTGAGGCGAGGATACGCTCAGCTCATCAGCACACAAGTTCAAGATCGAAGTCTTGCCATAGCGGTTGGCTCTCCGTCTGACTCCGTCGTTTGCTTTTGAACCAGCCCTTTGGTCGTGGGTTGTTTGTGCTTTCAAAGTGTGCGTCTGCCAGGTGTGCAGCTCACCATCGAGACGTTCAAGTTCTGCACTCTGCAGTCATCAGGAGGTGTTTTCCTGGCCCCAATGATCGCTCTGAGCGCGGCTTCCAGACTCGTCCAGGGACCACGAAGGAGAGGCTGGATGGTGCAGGACCTGGCGTGATGCAGCTCAACAGCGTCTCCGCGCACGGCATGTTGAATCCTGGCGTGTATGCTGTCGCTGTTGGCAGAAGAAAGATACTCCTCACGAAGGAAAAGCGGAAGTGGTGCCTGGTTGGGATGATCAGGCTTGGTTTGGAGCTTCCCCAGCGCTGATCGTCTTGGGGGTGGAGCCTTGGAGGGCAGAATTTCAAGTGCCTCGGTCCCTGTTCGACTTCGACCATGTAGTTCTAGCTAGGAAATAGAACTATAGCAGGACCGGGTGACCCCGGAGCAAACGACGAACGATTGTATCCGGTAAGGGTTGCGACAGGCGTGGTATTGTCGTGGATTCCATCTGGGGATGTGACGGAGTTGTGCATATCGTTGTTCCTTTCCCCAGTGCAATACCTTTGCTGCACCCCACAGCGGCAGGCGTGGCTTAGAACTACCTTGACCAAGCGGACTCTTCTTTGGTAGAGCTCGAGACACCAGCCAACTGCCCCCCGTACCAGACACCACCAGCAGCACGGCCTGTTTCTCGACCCTTCAGAATCCCTTTCGACCTCATACCCTCGGAGAAGAGCGCTCTACTACCTCCGCGAGCGATGTGCGCGCACTGCGCCCCGTAGAGCCACCACACGCGACACGCCATGGACCAGCCCCGCGAGCGCCCACTGGCCGTGGCCATCACGCCGAACGACGGCAGCGCGCAACAGACCACACCGACAGGCAGCACTCCTGTCAGCGCCGGAAACAATGGTGGCCAACCAGGCGCCGCCGCGCCCAAGGACCAGATGCCAGGACACCCGTCTTTCCGACGACAAAGAGCGTCTCGAGCCTGCGAGGTTGGTTTCGCGCTGCGTGCACTACATACCGTATACAATACTGACAATCTCGCAGACCTGTCATGCCCGCAAGGTACGTCCCACGCGAGGACCGCCGATCACTTACCTTACGAGCAGTTCGAATAACATTCATGCAGGTCCGCTGCGATGCCGCGAGTCTTGGGGTGCCGTGCACCAACTGCGTCGCCTTTTCAATAGAGTGCAAGATTCCTGCGCCGAAGAGGAAGAAGACGGGAGGAAAGAAGGACAATGAGAGGTGGGTGGACGATGCAATAGTGGAAAGAACAACTACAGTGCTGACTGAACATCCGGCAGTGAACCCCTAGATTCCCAAGCGGATGATGATCGATCACCGGCAGTCGCCAGCGATGCATTTCCAGGACGAGGCGAGATGGTCATGACACGGGACATTCCACCAGAGAAAATCGGCATGAACACATCTGCGGGTATGCCCAAAACCGAGGGCTCGGACGCGTACTATGCAAGCCAACAACTCTCCAACGGAACCTACGCGCAGTACATGAAACCGAAATTTGCTCGAGCTCCCATCAAGGAGGCCGGACGTGTGGCATATCTAGGCGAATCTTCGAACTTGTCGCTGCTCGTCCAAGACCGTCTCGGAGCGACTGATGTTGTTCACTACCCCTTGCCGGAGAATGTGCGCGGCGCTCGAGCGAGGATCAACGAACTCGACAATGTCGAGATTGACATTCTCCACCAGAGAGGAGCCTTTCTCCTGCCTCCACGACAATTATGCGACGAACTTGTCGACGCATTCTTCACATGGATCGCTCCAGTCGTGCCAGTGATCAATCGAAGCAAGTTCATGCGAAGATATCGAGACACGAAGAACCCGCCTTCCCTCCTTCTACTCCAGGCCATTCTACTTGCAGGATCCCGAGTTTGCAGCAATCCGCAGCTGATGGACGCGAACGGCTCTACAACACCGGCGGCGATGACATTTTACAAGCGTGCCAAAGCGCTTTACGACGCCAACTACGAGGACGATCGCGTGACTATTGTTCAGGCACTGATTCTGATGGGTTGGTATTGGGAAGGACCAGAGGGTAAGGGACTATCACCACCAGAAGCATCCGTCACGCACCTTCAGTCTGACGTGGCTGCAGACGTAACAAAGAACGTCTTCTACTGGAGCAGAGTTGCCGTGATCGTCGCGCAAGGCTCCGGCATGCACAGAAGGTGAGATGGGCAAACTTGCTAGTTCTGATCAGTGCTGCGCTGACAATTCGTTTAGCGTCGAGCAATCACAACTCAGCAAAGCGGACAAGAGACTCTGGAAACGAATATGGTGGACTCTGTTCACCCGTGATCGATCTGTTGCCGTCGCACTGGGCCGTCCGGTCTCCATTAATATCGACGACTCCGACGTCGAAATGGTCACCGAGGACGATTTTATCGACGACGAACCCGATCGACCGGCAGAGTTTCCGCCCGACCCCACTCACGTCCATTTCTTCCTCAACTACGTCAAGCTGTGCGAGATTATGGGTCTTGTGCTCTCTCAACAATATTCTGTGGCGAAAAAGGAACGGCGCAACAATGCGCTCGACCTGACGCACAGCGACATGGCACTTGCGGACTGGCTTCAGAACTGCCCGCCGGAGGTCCGGTGGGAGCCGCAGCGACACCACTTCTGGTCTGCGCTTCTTCAGTCAAACTACTAGTGTGTATCACTGAAGAGAGGATTGTAAGCGGCAACTGACATGTAGTAGCACCATCCTGTGTCTTCTGCACAGAGCTCACATGCCACCAGCAGGGGCTGCTGAAGCTCGACCAATGAACGGCTACCCCGAGGAGACGGCCTATCCATCGCGAGGTATTGCCTACCAAGCAGCCGCGATGATTACATCAATCATCGAGACGTTGCAGAAGCACGACCAACTCCGATACACGCCCGCATTCATGTAAGCATACACAAAACTGGTCACCAGCCGCGTGTTCTCCGTTACTGACAGCGGATGCAGTGTTTACAGTTTATTCTCCGCGTTGATCATGCACGTCTACCAGATGCGCTCGTCCAGTCAATCGATAGTTTCGGCTACGCAAGCACGACTGACAATCTGCATGAACGCGCTCAAGGATGTTTCCAAGGTCTGGCTGGTGGCCAAGATGGTGCACACCCTGTTTGAGTCCATCCTCGGTAATAAAGCTCTCGAGGAGCGGCTGCAGAAAGCAGCAGGCAGGCGACACAACAAGAACAAGCCTAACCCAACAATCCGAAAGGCGGGCAACAACGGTCCCACCGCCGATGGGTCTGATGCGCAGAAACGCAAATTCGATGACATGGAGATGGGTTACTCAAACGGACCTCCTGCCCCGCAAATGTCGTACGAACGATCGCGACCTCAGTCGCCGGTCTTGTCGCCTTCGCAAGGTATCCCACCGGGCACACAGGCTCCCGACATGCATCAATTGCCCAACATGGCTACTAGCAGTCCGGTGATTCGACAGGGCAATGATGCATTCATGGGCCGATCACGACCGCACACTCGACCTGGATCGCCCTTCAATGGCTTCTCAATTCCTGGCACGCCGCCCGACTTCTTCCTTCACACGCGCGGATCGCCGAAGATATCAGAAGATCTCTGGCAGAATTACCAGCCTGATCAACTTTTCCCTCCAGAGGCTAACACCCTCTTCCCCGTGGTCTCCAACAGTCCCAGCCAGCACATGGTCGACCCAGCACTTCGCGGGAGCATGAATCAACCACAGCAGTTCAACCCCCAACATCTTCAAAGTCCTTCGCAGCTCCATGCCGGCCATATGCCTAATATGGTCGACGGTCACACCGTACAGCCAATGGACTACCACCAGGATGCGACGGCTTGGGCGTCGATGAATCAGGCGAACACCGCGAGGCCGGACGACGTGTGGAGTAATTCCTCTTCTGCTGGCGGTGGCCCGATCGTGCCCACGACGCTGAATGTCGGGGATTGGTTCGAGTTCTTTGGTATCCAGAATGCGGGTGATCTGAACGGGCTGAATGGGTTGAATGGCGCGGCGAATGGCTATGGCTGAGCGTGAGATTGAAGAGAAGGGCTTTTCGATAGATGCGGATTCGCGTCGGAGTTCAGGAATGTTGTATGGAAAGGAGTCCGGAAGTCATGGACTTTGCGTGTGGTGGAGTGCGAATGGGGAGGAGTTCGGGAAAAAGACAGCGGCCCTATGCATGGCGCCTATCTGACAGGTATGCAACGCAGGAGAGCATTTCATCCGAGAAGGAGGAGAAAAAGTAGAGCTTTTATGATGCCATGCATTTCATGACCGAGTGGAGTGCTGAATGGATGGGTTGGCGGTCTCATAGCTGATGGCTGTGTATGACTATCGAGTGAGTTCATGCTTGGCCACTCGTGTTTTCATACCTGCTGTTCTGTTTTATTCATGTGAAAGCTTCGCATTCATGGTGTCGATGCAGGTATTAATCAGTATGACAAGTCGGCGAGATCCACGACGTGCTTACGGCTCACGTCATCTGCTTGGGAACTTGAACGAGCATTTTGGTAAAGCACCTTCTTTCAACCAACAAACGATTCAAAGACGCAGGCGCATATATAGTCCTAGCAAGGAAGACGCTTAACGCTTGTTCAAGAGGGATTGCATTTCGAGAAAGAGCATCTCGCATCCATACAACAACCCCAACGGAATCGAACACAACCCTAAAGACACCACAACCCTAACGGCACCACATCAACCCACCCACGATATCTCAAAAAGAAATGCCCGCCCTAACGACCCACCTCCTCTCCCTCTGCCCCTCCCACCTCCATAAAGCCACCACCCACCCCTTCCTCTCCGCCGCCGCGACCCACACCCTCCCCACCTCCACCCTGACCACCTGGCTCGCCCAAGACCGCCTCTACGCCCTCTCCTACCCCTCCTTCATCGGCGCCATCCTCGCTTCCCTCCCCCTCCCCACCCACACTTCCCGCGCGGCATCTCTCGAGTGGAGGGTGGCCGACGCCCTGATCGACGCGTTGACGAATATACGACGGGAGATTGCGATGTTCGAGGATGTGGCGAGGCAGGAAGGGTGGGAGGAGAGCGTGTGTGGCACGGGGATCGAGGAGGGGCGAGCGACGCGGTGTTATCGCGACTTGTTTGCGGGGGCGACGGAGGGGGGAAAGGGGTGGGTGGTGGGGTTGGTGGTGTTGTGGGCTACGGAGGAGTGTTATCTGCGGGCGTGGAGGTTCGCGAGGGGGTGTGTTGCTGCTGCTGCTGCTGCTGCTGCTGCTGCTGCTGCTGCTGTGAAGATTGGGGAGGAGGATGTGATGGGGCGGGTGTTTATTCCGAATTGGAGTTCGGTGGAGTTTGAGGGGTTTGTGAGGCGGTTGGGAGGGTTGGTGGATGAGTGTGGGGTTGAGGAGGGGAGTTGGTTGTGGAGGGAGTGTGAGGAGGCGTGGAGGCAGGTGGTTTGGATCGAGGGTATGTTTTGGCCGGATGTTGAAGCTGAAGGAGAGGAAGAAGCGGTGGGAACGAAGGCCGAGTGCCGTCAGTGATGATTTGAGCTTGGTATTTTACAGGAGCTGAACGGAGCGGTGCGAGAGCACGTGGCGAAGATGCAATCGCAGAGAGCTGACCCACTGCACGCACGCTTTGCTGCCTGCATCGACTCGCGTCGTATGCCTAGCCTCTTGATCTCTAACAAGCCTCCGACGCCGTTCTCCGTCTAGTCGTCCCTCATCTGACTAGCCTTCGCGTATACTTTTACAATCCCCTACTAGCACACTCTCCCCAGAACACCAGCAGACGCCAAAGCTTCTTCACCAACAGCGGCGCCTCGTCCTCCAACGGACCTGCAAGTTCTTCCTCCATAACCTCTGGCTTCTTCTGATCCATGATACCCTGAATGATCTCGTCAACAAGGAAGTCTTCTTGCACACCCAGATAGTCCACGATCTTCTTCTCGATGAAAGGCTTAATCTGCTCGTTGACCAGAGAGCGAGACAAAGACTTCCACTTGATCTGCTGAGCATACAATGCTGTTGAATCTGTCGGAATCTCCGTAGCAAGCTGCTGGCGTGCTTCACCTTTCTCCTCTTCGGTAAGGTCGGCACCAGAGATCGGCACGGTAGAAGTGTCCTGCAGAGTCTTGAGTTCGAGCCGCCGCGTACCTGCTGCAGCCGCGTCTTCTTCGTCTTCGAGAAGGCCTTCGATATCCGCGAAAGCGCGCTTGATGGGAGGCTGCTGTTGTTTCGTCTTGGCGGCAGCAGCAGAGCCCAAGCTGAATTTGAGACCTCCAAAACCTGCTGCAGGAGCTTGCTCACGCTCAGCACCCTTGGAGCCCAGGTCACTGCCCATAGAGTCGAGGAAGCTGTTCGCTTGGCCTTGAGCTTCCGCCTCTTGACGGCGCTGGTCGGCCTTTTCTCTCTCCTCCGCCCTGCGATCGTGGTCGTCCTCGCGGCGCTCGGTATCTCGAGGAACCTCACGATTCCGAAGCCAGACGGAGCGATCCTTGTAGTACATCTCTTTCCGGAGTTCGGCTTGTTCGTCGTCGTTCCAGTTGGCCAGTCGAGCGAGCATGTCCTCTCGAGCCCGTGCGAAGTTCCTCTCCTCATCTTCCACACGCTTGCGCTCGCGCTCGGCAGCAGCCCGACGACTGCGCTCCTTGTTTTGCCAGCGACTGACTTGGAGCTCATGGTGCGCGTCAAGCTCGGCCGTCTTTTTGGCTTCTCTTCTCCGTTCCAGCTCATCGTCTGACTCCTCAGCGTCGTCGTCCTCGTGGTTTATGGAGATATGAGTGCCTGCGCCGTTCGGTCCTACCCCTGGTACGAATACCACTCCGTTCACGTAGTCACTTGGCAATTGCGCGCCTCGGAAGCCTTTGGGACCAGATGGAGCACCTGAAACACCCTGCGTACCGCGAGGGCCGACAGGAATCCGGCCTGCACCACCCGCAGCTGGAGGGGATGCTTGTCTGTTCACTCGAGCTGCAGCATTCGCACGATTGCGCTCATTCTGCTCGAGTTCCTCCTCGCGACGAAGTCGTTCGATGTCTCGTCGGTTAGAACGATCGCGAAAGTTCTTGATCTCCTCAGCCACGGTCGCGCGCATCTCGGCAGGAATATCGGCAAGGTCATCCTCGAGAGTACTCGTTGGAATGTTGATGACTTCGGCTGTATTGCTACCTCCGTTCATCTCGCCCATGAGCACGTCTCCGTCATGATGTGCATTCGCGCCGTTAACCGCTGCGCTGCTCGCTAGCGATGCAATGACCGATCTGAGATCCTCCTTACAGCCGTCGATTCTGAACTGTCGCGCGTCATCGTCCTCCTTTCCACGACCTTTCCACTCTTCAATGTACTTCTTGCTAGCCTCATCCACAACCAAGAGAAGCTTGGTCTTCTTCACCTCCTCAGAGCCCTCTTCTTTCTGCGCCGATCCATTTGCGTTGAATAGAGGCACTTCAACGTCCTGGTATATCTCACTCGCCGCTTCCAGACTCTCCACATCTTCGTACTCAGCAAAGCCAAACTTGCATCTCTTGTCGTCCGCATCGCGAGCGCGTGTCCATCTTCGCAGCTTGCCTGCGCATCGCAGAATCGCCTCAAGCTGGTCGTCGTTTGGTGCGCCCTCGGTAAGGCCGCCGATAAAGACTGTCCGCGCGACCTCTTCTCGTGTGGGCGGTTGGAGAGCAAGCATGTTGTCGCGGACCTGCTGTCTCTCACGATCCAAATTTCTTGAACCGCGATCGTTGTCCGCTCCGAGTCCCATTCTGCCCCGATTGCCCATGTTCTCGTTACCTCCTCGGTCGCCTCTTCCGCCGCGATCACCGCCGTTCCTGTTGTCTGGGGCACCGCCTGTTCTGGGACCGTCAACACCCAAACGAATCACCGGAGCGTTGAAATTGATGCCGGGCATGTTCGGCGCTTGGAATGGCGCAGACATCCCTCCTGGTGATTGCGAGGGCATTCCGGGAGGCATGTTGTTGTCGAAACCCGGAGGAGCGCCAAACCCAGGCGCGGCACCGCCTGGTGGAAACTGGCCATACGAGCCCGGCGGGCCGTAGTAAGCCATGATGATGTGTCGAGTCGCGAATTGAGTGGTGATCGATGTCGTTGGGAGGTGTTGGCTGATTTGGCAATCTTTCAGACCGAGCAGTGTTATGCGCGGCGGCCCAGTGGTTTCAGATGTCGCGGTATGCAGCAGAATTGTTTGTGAACGTGACAGCATCCTTCAACTTTGAAGCTTCCTTCGCGGCCTTGGCAGGCAAAAGTTGCCCGGCGTCTTCCCCGAAGACAACTCCGCATCGACGGCGGATCTCATTCAATTGACCACAACCACACATCAATGGAGGCCTCCTTCCGATTACTGCCTTTCCTGGCACCGGCAGTGCGCCGCCTACCACCGATACCCACCAGAGCGTCACGCGTGGTGCGAATCCCGCGTCCACAATGTCAAACCAGCAGCCTCCTTCAATCACGACCGTTCACAACGACAAAATCGCGAAGCGCAGAAGACCCTTTGTCATCGGCATTTGACACGGACATTCATAAATTGCTAGACGACACTCTCAGCGGAGACAAATCGCCAGTCGCAAATCGGACATCCCGCACTCCCTCGTCCGGGACCGCCAAATCCAGCGACGCCATCCTCGCAAATCGCCCAAGCGAGGGAAGCTCTTTCGACGTCTTCAATAGCGGCATGAAGTCGTCATATCCATCTCCTCTAGCGTCGCAAGGTTCACAGATGGACAGAATGATTCCGGCTTCACCTACGGGACTGGCACCTTCATTCGACATTGTGGATCCTCCGATGAAGCTGAACTCAAGTACGGGGCGACACGTCAAGGTGGATCCGGAGAGGAGGATGGATGTGGGACGGGCTTTCAGATCACTGGAGATCTTGTGTGCACGGAACAGTGTGAAGAAGGATTTCATGCGACAGAGGTTTCATGAAAGGCCGGGGTTGAAGCGAAAGAGGCTGAAGAGTGAGAGATGGAGGAAGAACTTCAAGGCGGGGTTCAAGGAGACGGTGCGAATGGTGATGAAGATGAAGAAGCAGGGATGGTAGTGATTATGGGCAAGAGGAGGTGTTGTCAATGTATACCAGATGGATACCAAGGTGCTCATATCAAGCATGGATGCGTGTATGATGATCAGGCTGGTTGTGGGTGAGCATTCTGTACAAATGTTACTGTGTCATAGTACAAAAGTTCCATCGCTGACAACAAGTATCCGAACCCTGCTGAGTGCTGTAACTTGGCGAATTATACCAGTTCACTGCGCAGTCCTGTCTCTCCATCTAACGCTCCAGTTACCTTTTGCAAAGGAGGGCTCAACCACAATCCCATTCATCAACCCCTCAGCCTTCCTGATCTCCGTAGGCGGTAGCTCGACCCTCTCGTCTCCCTTCTTCCCCTTCTTGCCGCTCTTCTGCGGCACAGGGTCCAGCCTAGGTACTTCAAGACCGAACACAATAGCTCTTCTCGCAGCCCTCTTCACCATCTCTCTCTCCTCGGCCCTCTTTGCGCCCTCCCTCCGCTTCTCAAGATCCAACGGAGTCTCTTCAATCTTCTCATTGCGACTACGTTCTCCTCCCACGCTGAAGTTGACATCTGACTCCGTCTGAGGAGGCCTGACCCTTACGCCACCTCCACCTGCAGCACCATCGTCGGAGAAGCCAAAATCGGAGTGGTCATCTTGCGACGCGGCTTCTTCGTCCTCAGAGTCGGAGCTCTCGGAGTCGACCATGTCAACGCTCTTCCACTCCTTTTCGGAAGCGCCGATGGCTCGACTCTTTCGATTTTTCCGTCTTCCGTGAACTTTCTCAGGATCAAACCGTGTGCCGAAGATGATCTCCTCGATCTCGCCGCACGTCACGATTAGTCGTGGGTCTCCTTTGACGACTCTGTCCTGAGCGGCTGTCTTTTCGAGGCCGCAGTCTTCCTCACCATTGAGTAAAGAGGCAATTGTTCGTTCAATCTTGCGGTCCAGAGCTCCGGGTTTACGACTTCTGCACCTATCCGAGCAGTACTTGATTGGGTTGGCAGTTTGCTTTTTGCTGTTGACTTTCTTCGAATCTATAGTGTATCAGTATAGGGGATCTTAGGACCGGGCAACTTTGGAACTCACTCATCACGCGCCCGCATGTATGGCAGTAGGGCACATCATCTCCGGAAAGGTAGAGTGGTGCAGGGACTTTGCTGTTGGCGTTTGGTCGGGACCAGCTGTCCATCCACGACATGGCTGAAAATGAGCGGAGCACTCGAAAAGACGCAGTTGGTCCAAAGGGCAGAAGTTTCGGAGACTTGGTCGTTGACGGTGCAGCTGCGATCAAACACCTCCTTCGTATGAGCATGAAGGTGACACAGAATATCGCTTGTTACGTCATCGATACGTCTCACAACTTCGAGTACCAGAAATCCGAAAGATGAAAGGGCAGTCTTGAAAGCAATCGATCACTCGAAAATGTCAGAAGTCAGGTGTTATGAGGAAGAAGAAGGTGACAAAGAGAAGTGTCGTTCGGTCGTCTTCACATTCCTCGCTCGGTCGGACCCGAACGTGAAACTCTAATTGAACGTGCCTCTTCACGGACTCGCTCCTTCCTTATCGGGCAATCACGGCCAAAAGTCTCCAGGTCGTCTCAGCAGCGAGCCATGCGCTCGCACTTGCCTCCACCGCTATGGTTTCCGGCGATCGCGCGGAGAGCAGTGCCGAGCAATGGACGCTGCTGCCGTGGAGGTTACGGCAAAGAAGAGCAGGTCCGGAGAGCTTCTTTGCGTCGTGTTGGCTCTAACCTCTGGTCGTGCGGTCAAACACGAAGCGCTCGTGCGCACCAACAAGACAGGGCAGGAATCAGGTCATCAAGGCCTACGTTGCGAACGTGGCGAAGCGCCGGGTGCGTGAAGAAAACATCGACAATGGACCAGGATACTTCCGTCAAATCCACAACAAAGACTACGCCATCAATCATACCACGATGTCGAGAGGCTACTATGGGAAGCTGCGCCCCCAAATCGACTATGACTTTGAGGAACTCCTCGACCTGTCGTGTATGGTGGGCATGACCGAGCAAGATGTGGCGGAAGAAGACGTATCTCAACATCTTCGCCGCCACTTGAACTTCGATATGACGGAGCACATTGGCAATGATACGGATCAGACCAACACCGTCGGGTACGTCCCCCTCTCGACGCTGTCGCTCGTGCTCCGCGACACTGCCCCCGGCGAGGACATGAGCTGGTTGGAGATGAGCCTTGAGCCACATGTGATTGAGCGTCTCTGACCAGAGTTCCCTCTGGGCGCTGCTTTTACTTCGATCCTCATAACCACCCTGCAAAGCGCCCAGCTCGAGAGACGAACAAACCATGGCGACGAGATATGGATTTCCCAATTCCGTGACCGCCTGCGGCGCATATTGGACTTCTCTGGCATCCGAGCCCCGACGAAAGAGGAGCACAAGATCAATGGCATACGCATTCGATGGGTCTTTGAGCTGCGCGACGTGACGATGGCTACGACGAGCGAGGGCGTGAGGGTCCAGATCAGATGGATGCTGTCCAAATATTCTGCAGACGCTGTCATCCGCCCGGCCTCGAACATCAAGCAGGACTATCTCCACCCATACCATCGGTCAGTCGATGCTGCCCTGCTCCTCGACAAAATCGACACGTCCCTCGAGGACCGTGCAACGAAGCGCTGGGACATGGAGGATGGGGTCCTGCCGTCGAAGCCGCCCTTGTGCGATGCAACCGCCAGATCGAAGAAGTACGAGGCCTGGGAGGAGCTGTCGGAGGCGGCGAAGAAGGTGAGGGTGCGATCGAAGCTGTTGAACAAGCCCTACTACGACTACAACTAGGACCTCATGAGTTGTATGAGCTCAGACGAGCCGACCGTGATCGCCGACTTGGTGCGTTACCTGAAGACACAGCTCTTCCTCTCCGTTCATCGGGAGCTAGTGCCACGGAGGCTGAAGTCATGGACTCAATGGGATGGGTGCTTGTTGCAAGGATTAAATGCTATACAGAACAGGGAGGGGATTCTGCAAAGATGCGTGGTGTTCGGAGTTTGGTCAATGACCTGGGCATGATTTCAAGCGAGGTATGTATTCGATGGCGCACTTTCCCGAGATGACTTGCAGCTCAGGGCCGCTCGCATGGCGTCCCATGGGACGATGGCTGCCGTGGTCTAACCGAGCACTCTTCGGATCTCCCGTACATTTCAAATGAACGTGGTAGGGGTGCTGTTTTTCGTCAAAAACAAGTTCGCGAAGAACCGGAACAACCACGGTTAATGGATTCCAGGTACATGTAGAAAGGGAAAAGGGCACAGTCACCACACCAACGAGATCATTCAGCAATGAACCAATCGGGATAAGTGGTGTGGTCCACACCAACGAGATCATTCAGCAATGAACAAATCGGGATAGGTGGTGTGGTTAATGCGTTGAAATTAAAGTCGGTGGATTCTAACACACAATTTTGTCCTTTTGATGGTCGTGGGTTCGACCCCCTTTTTTTCTTTCATAAGATACCGTAGGAACAAGATCAAACACTTCATACCTCGTACAGCCCCCTTCACACAATAACAGGACCTGCCAGCTCCCACCTGACTCTGGCCACCCTCCCTTGACCCACAAGCCAGAGATCTTTCAGCTCATGCCCGGCCCATGCGATGTTGTTGACGATAAAGTCCGGCTGCACTCTCAACACGAGCTGTCCGTAACAGTCGATCACATCGACGCCACTGCCTGTCGCTGTAACAACCATCCCGTTCCTGGCTTCTTTCAACCCATCAGGTAGAAAGTCCTGCGCATAGTAGAAAGGTCTCTTGCAGCAGAGATTCGTTCCATCGTCGACAATGTCGAATTTGTACACCATGTGAGGACCTCTATAATTGAAGTTGGGATCCTCCAGAGTTTCCGCTCCGGTGTCGCCGATGTAAATATGTTGGCCATCAGAGCTGAGCGCG
The DNA here is from genome assembly GCA_026122155.1 of Zymoseptoria crescenta. Lineage (NCBI taxonomy): Eukaryota > Fungi > Ascomycota > Dothideomycetes > Mycosphaerellales > Mycosphaerellaceae > Zymoseptoria > Zymoseptoria crescenta. The sequence goes on along the minus strand of JALRMM010000258.1, from coordinate 32,937 downwards.
ATTCCGTTGGGCTCGATACAGGTATCGTCGACCACTCGCACGTTGCCAGTCTTCGGATCGAAACGGTAGACCGAAGGCTTGAGGACTGGAGCCGTGTCCGAGGCCTTGTATAGATATCCGTACTCCGTGTCGGTAAACCATACGATCCCGTTGCTGTCCACAGCGATGTCGTCGGGGCTATTGAAGTAGTAGCCGAAGAAGTTGTTTAGTATAACAGTCGACTTGTTGGTTTGTGGGTCGAGAGTTACGATGCCGGGTCTCTGCTCGCCGCCAATGGCCGAGGTGTTCCCAGCGGCTGTCGCCCAATAGATGAGGCCATTGTGGAATGTACCCCCGTTAGGGGTCAACACAGGCGGATCGCTGAGGAACTCGCTGATCGTCGGCGGCTCGTTGTTCAGATCGATGACGAGTTGTGGCAGATAGTTCGCAGAGAGTTCGCTGAAGAATAGCTTGTTCAAGCTTGCGACGTAGACAGGCGCTTCATGCACAGTGTTTGTAACGTTGAACATGATTTCGAGAGTTGGGTTGCTGCCGAGGATGTCAAGGCCTCGCTCTTCGTCGAAAACGACAAAAGTCGCTGGAGAGATCAAGTCGAAGGATGGATCGTTCGGCACGGAAGTGTTTCCAAATGGAACTTCGGTGTTATTGACCATCGGCTCGCGGAAGAAGTGATAAGGCATGACGGAGGCATATCGCTCGACGCAGACCACGCGAGCTGATGATGGACCGCATTCCCTAACGAGTGGCAGTTGAACGCTTTGAGGGAGTAACTCCGCTGAGCTCAACGCCAGCGGAAGGGAAATGGCCTGTAGGATCGACTTGAACATGGCGACGACGATGTGCACGATACACGATGGAAGTTGTAGGTCGTCCGGCGATTTATATGATGGCAGCCGGCACTCATCAAAAGAGCGTCCGGGCAGATTTGAGTTTCGATCATCAACAGCCTTTCGTCGTGTACCGCTACCTCCTCTTCAGGCGCTTCGGAGATGTAGGGTGTATGTATCCGAGTGCAGGAGCGATTTGGGGTGTGTATGTAAGCAGCCGTCTACGAAGGATTTCCGAATTTCGACAACAATAACACCCGAACATTCGATCCGAACATTCGATCCGGAGTGAAGGGGCTGCAAAGGAGATAGGTGTACCGATGTGCATTGAGTTCCCCTTTCATCGAGGTCAGTCCGAGTGCTTTCCCCTCCAGTGTCGCCGCGGTGATGATTTCGGATGCCTTCTCTCGATGGAAAAGTGGAAGACATACAGCCCAAATGACAATCGGGATTGCCCTCGAAGGCTGCATTGCTTCTCTTAAGCTCCAGGCATAATCCGTGGCTTAACTGGCTTTCCCGCTACCCATGCCCGCAGAAACAATCAGTGTCCCGCCCTTCAGAAGAACATGATGTCTTGCGAGCCAGACCTGCCACGGAAAGTCCAGACCCGCCAGCCCGGAATGAGCACTCTCGCCATCGTCGAGTCGAAACATGCACAAGCTGGGAGCTGTCGTCTCTTCACGAAGATGCAAGTTTCGGTGTGCAGTGCCGGAACGGTCGGCATCGATGCCCTGCGTCTGCTCGGGAATGCCGGGATGATGACTCGTCGCTCATCGCATTATTGACAACCCTGCATTTCGACTCGCAGCAATCCCTGACAAAGTTTTGATATCAGGGAAGATGTGCCGGCCCAAGGTCTAGAAGGGAAAACAACTCCCGCAATGACTGACTGGAGAAAGAGTCGGTATTTGACATTGCGGTTACAGATCGGACTATATAGAATTCTGTGGTCGTATGGACAGTCTGCGAAAGCTCAGATTACTTTCGTCAGAAATTTAATTCCCGTTCTGTGATTCCCAATCCTCCTTCGCTCACTTCCGTTCTGTTCGTCCAGTAACTGGGTGGTAACAAACTCAAAACCAGAAGGCAAAGGATTCAAACACGCAAAACATCAACAATGATGCAAATCTGTCGATATCTAAAAGATGCTGAGCAACTTGACGAATTCCGAAAAGACCGGAAGTACGGTGGGATCGCTGGGGAGCTGCGCCGTGGAGCCGGCAACGTCGCAGGAGAAGCCGGTCAATGTCTTGGGGTCGACGTCGTTGCCCTTGGGTCCGACGATTTTGACGACCAGATTCTTGGTGAGGAAAGGACCGACGAGCGCCTCGGCGAGGGAGCTGAGGATCGAGCTGCTGACTTGGCTCTGCAGGGAGCGGGTCAATGGCACGGAGCTGGAGACGATCAAGCTGTCGGACATGCCGCCGCCGGGGGAGTTGGGGCCTACGGAGGTCACGGCCATGGATCCGATGAGCTTGGGGTCGAGCATGTAGTTGCTGGAGTCAGAGGATGGCTGGGAGTTGAAGAGATAGATGGTGTAAGAGCCGCCGAGGGCGTTGCGAGGAGCCTGGAGGTTGGCAACGTATTGGTATGTGGTGCCGTTAGCGGCCTTGAGAGGGTTGCCGGCCAGGACATCCTTGGCGGTGCCCTCGATGGCAGTGGAAGTCTTGTTGATCACGGCTTCAACCCCTTCAAGGATTTGACGTTTGGAAGAGCCGGCGACAGCGCCTGCGTAGGGGCCGTAAAGGTTGTTGATGTACCTGTTGATAGAGCTGGCAGAGCCGTCGCTGTTGGCGAACTCTGGGTAGGTGTACTTCAACACCGTCCAGTCACGGACCTGGTCCGATTTCCAGAAGTTGCCGTATCCATCATAGTAGAAGGGAGTAAGAGAAGATTGGCCGTTCTGATTGCTGCCCCTGGCGATGGTCCAAGAGGTAGATGGCGCAGCCTGGTTGCCCAGCCATTGGTTGGGGTGTGTTCGCTGCCACATGGCGAAGATGCGATCGACCTAATTGCAATGATCAGCTATGGACAACGGAAAGGCGAAGCGGTGGGCATACGTTGCTATGGTGTAAATAAAAAATTCTTCAAAAACTGTTAGCTGTCCTTCTTCTTTTCTACCGCCCTGTGATCGACTTACGGGTCCATAGCACCAAGAGGAAGGTAGGTCATGTGGCCACCGGAGATGGAGCCAGGTGGGCCACCGACGATGTTGTGAACGTTGTTGTGCACCGCCTCAATCGAGGTAGAGCACCTAGTAGAAGAGCTGCCAGCCTGATCGTTGGACCAGTGAAGGTAGTCGTCGCACTGCGTGAACAACCCATAGACCTGATCGGCGTATCCTTGACGAGCCTGCGCAAAGGCGGTGATCATCTTGCCAGTCTGGCTGGAGGGCGAATTGCTGTTGCTGTTGGGCCAGCGGTACGTCTGCTTCCAGTTGACGAAGGGGCTGTAGTACATCCCGCTGGCGTCGTTGATCTTGAATCTGAACAGAGGATTGTCGTATGTCGCTTGTCCGCCGGGCGCCGTGACAGTGACCGATGTGTCGGTGAACATGAGCGGCATGGCTTGGCGACCGCCTGGTGCTTTGGCGGCCGAGTCCCAGTAGGGCAGACGCAGGTTGTTAGCCGCAGTAACCATTCTGCTTCGTGTGAAACCGTTGCTGTCGAGCGTCAGTCGCGAGCTACCACGCGATGTCAGGTCTGTCCATTCTTACTTTCCAGATGCCGGGTAGGAGTTGGCAACAGTCTTCGCGACCTTGATCAGCTCCTGCTCGAAGTGGGCGAGGTAGACACGGTGCCATGTTGGAAAGAGGATCGAGTCGTGCACGCCGTATCCGGTAGCTCCACCACAGTTGCCGCACTGCCTAACGCCGTTGTAATCACCCATCGGCACACCGTGGATGTTTGCCATTCCGAAGAAAGACGTAGAGCTCGATTGGGACTGGGTGTACCATGACTGCAAGGCCAGGATGAAGAGCGTCCATTGATCAAGGTTCTGGTCCTTCAGTTGTCGAATCTCTTTGCGAACGAGCACATTGCCCTGAGCACCGGTGGTGATAATGATGCCATTCTGTCGCGCCTCGAGGGTGTTCTCCTGTTGATCGACCGGGGCAGCGAATGTAGAAGAGAAAGCGAGCGAAAGGGCGGCCAAAGAAGTAAAGAACCGCATGATGGCGAACGAGGGTTAGATGTCGACCAGGGAAGGGCTGGTCGGCAATAAAGATTGAGTTGACAAGGAAGAGAAACGGGGGTGAGAGTAAGCAAAGAAAACGACCAGGAGGGCGTATAAGTAAGCCTGCCCCGGGACGCGAGCTGGCCGTTTTCATTAGCATCGCCGGGCTGAGTCCACAGGGGCTGCACGAAAGAGGATCTAGCGCTGTTATTACAAGCAGATACGGGCTCGCTAAACGGAACTGGGCATTGGCGTGGGATGGCCTGACCGTCTTGGTTCCGAAGGGAAAACCTTCGGCGGAAAATCTCGTGGCTCCAGACGAGCGAGAAAGCTTGACCGGGGATATAGGAGGCTTGGTGTCGTTAAAGCTCGAGGGGCCTGCTCACATTGGTCAGCACGAGCCGAGAGATGAGACGGACCTGAACTTTCCCACCCGTCTTCCACAGCGTCCGCCGTGGCGTCGGCCGTTTGATTAGCAATGTTAGCACTTTTCCGCGACAACGTTTTCGAGACGCGCGTTGTCAATAACAACGACAATTGAATACTAACGGGACCTGACGTCGAGCCGATCACAGTCGGACTTCGCTGTCTTGTGTCATGGCCCATGGGTGGGTTCGATGCGTTGTTCGCGAATGTCATTGTTATTGATGTCGACTCAATCTGGTACGGGTCCGTCCATACATCAGCCCGTGGCCTGACAGGCGGTCCTGACTCCTGCGGCAGTCTTGCGCCAGTCCAGGCGCTTGCAAGACTCCACATTTCGGGTTTTGAAGAGCACACGAGCGGGAAGAAGGACAAAGATAGAAGCGGGGGCTTGATAAAATCTGGTTAGAGAGTTTGCACAGCGCGACAATAGAATGGTGGCCTTGTGCCGGCAACCGGTCGCCGTGGTTGTAAAATGCAGCTAAACGCAGCGGTGGCGACCTCTCTTCTGCGCGCCGCTATAGCCGACATCCGCCCTATTTTCGTCAACTCCGAACAGCAAATCCTGACAATTTATTCTCGTAATTATATCGATATTGCGCGGTGTGATCGCGCGCGCGAAGGAAGCGACAACGCACAAAAGCTGAAGAGCTAAATAAAGCCTGTCCTGCATATCGCGTGCATCTCTCGCTACCGCCCAACGGCTGTCAGGCACAGCATGGCGATTCGTGGGAACTATGCGACGATCGTCCCCAACCGGGTCTGTACGGTCACTCGGTCACTCTTCTTTGCTGCTCAGCGGGGTAGCAGGTTGCTCGCCCAAAGTCTTGCTGACCATCAGTTGCAACACCACACCGACATCCCGTGCCATTTTGGCAGCACTCTCGGCAGCTTGGGCTGCATAGTTGGCAGACTTGGTCGCATTTTGGGTGAGCTGCAAAATCGCCACACTAAGCTCCGGGTTCTGGGACTCAAGGTCGGACTTGCGCAGCATTTCTGCGATGCTCGCCAAGGTCGATTCGCAAGATGCAGCCAGCTCGGTTGCCGCCCGTTCCATATTGTGTCCATCTCCATCCGGATTGGAATTTGTCAGACGACTCGTAGTCTTGGTAGTCAGAAGTGAATCGAGCTTGGCCTCCAAACGGCCGATTCCAGGATCTCGAGCGACAGCATCAGCTGCGGCTTCCGAGATGAGCTGTAAAGCCGAGTTGCTGGTACTCCCAGAATCGGGAGGAGGTGGGATGAGTGCTCGATTCCGGGCGCGGGATCTGGTAGTTGGACAGGTTGGTGCCTCGTTGTCGTCTTCGAGATCTGCGGGCAAAAGTGTTGGCGATGCCATGGATGCCCAGTCCTCCACGTCGACGCCATCTCCAGCATCGGTCGGAGAGACTGGACCATACTGCTCTTCAATCACCTTTCGCGCATCTTCCTCCTTTCGTTTGCGTACAATCTCGTCAACATAAGCAGACTTGTGCAATTCAATCTCCTCGTCCGAGGACTCTGACGCACTCTCCTCCTCATTACTGCGGTCGGCATGCTTTCGTTTGTTCTTTCGTGCCTTCTTGCGAGCGCGGCGGGTCGGTCCCCATTCGACATCTCGATCACTCTCGGTGCCTTTTCGACGCTTTGCAGCGCGTTGAGCTTCGAGCAGATCTTCTTCTTCAGCCGCATCCGAAGAAGATTGAGAGTCCCGTCCACGCTTTGACAAGTTGACACTACCCTCGTCGCGCAAGGCACCCGCGTTTGCCTGGCTGTGATTCTCACCTTTGCTGCTCATGCTATTATCATACTGTCGAAGCTCGGCCTCCAATCTCTTAGCCAGGGCGACCAGATCCGTTGTGGTTCTCGGATCCTCGGTCAAGATCTTCTTCAATATCTCAAGCTCAGCGTTACTTCGGCAAGGCGCTTTTCGTAGGATTTGATGCACAACAGGGGCATACATCAATTTTCCGAGAATAAGATATCTCTGCGGGGTGTAGATGTCGGCCGGAGGGGAGGTGTGAACGAAGTTTCCGGGAGAACTGCCTTTTGATTTGTCCGTGCTTGACGCCTTCGATTTGCTGGCCGACTTTGGACTGCTGACAGACGTTGCTTTGCTGGCCGACGTGGGAGTACTGGTGGACTTCGAGTTGCTGGCTGCCTTTGCATTGCTGGCCGCCTTGGCATCGCTGGCCGATGTTGGAGTACTGGTGGACTTCGAATTGCTGGCCGCCTTTGCATCGCTGGCCGACTTTGCATTGCTGGCCGACTTTGCATTGCTGGCCGGATTTGCATTGCTAGCCGATTTTGCGTTGCTGGCTGGAGTCGGGTTCGTTGCAGGTTTCTCTACCGCGGGAGGAGGAGCTCTGATCAAGGGCTCGTTCTTCAAGGGAGCAGTGTTCTGCACTGGAGTCTTCACTTGCGCACTAACAGCTGTAGCGGGTGCAAAGTTGGACAGCTTTGCCTGAACGCGGTATGTTTTGGGCGGCAGCATGTTCGACGTGGGTCCAGCAGTCGGGAACAATATGGCAGCATGCTGTTGGCTAGGTCTCGGCTTCTTTTTCAACTCCTTGACATACGCCGAGAACTCTCTGTTTCGCTCCACGCTTGGGGGTAATGTGAGTAGCTCCTTAAGCAATCGCATCAAGTGTGGGTTTGCCAGAGACTCGGCGTAGATCTGTCGAACGTTCTCCGCAACTTCTTCGTTGCCCACACTCAGAGCCTTTTCAATCGCAACATCCACAATTCCTCTGAGATTCTTGCCGTCGGCGACCTCGACCATGTCTTCGGGCGGGAATTGAGGTGTCGCAGTGGCGGGAGCAGGGTCGATTGGCTTCGCAGGTGCTTTGACGTGCGGTCGGACCCAATCCGGGAGCAACTCGAATTTTTCGTGACCAGCATCGACCATGAACTGCCAATGCCTTATGAGAAAAGCGTTCCAGGTGGCATGGAACTTGCCCATGAGAACGTCGTATTGTGAGCCCTCCTCATGACCACGCCGCCTTTTCATATCCGGATCCTCGCGCTCTTCCAACCATGCCTCCTCTTCTTTCTCGAGCTTTATTTCCAGATGCTTGCCTTCCCACGTTGTTCCTTTGGCGCCTCGGAAATCGCGTTGAACAATGTGCCAGAAGTTTCGAATGTCTGGATCGTGGCCATCTTCCCAGTCCTGAGCCAGGTCCAGCAAGAGTTCCAGCAGCTCGATCTTGAGGTCGACAGTGAATGGCTTGGGGCCCGGCATGATGGGCTCGTTTGGAGGGGTAGCGGCTGCGAAATGGCTGTGACTATAGCGATGCGTAAGAACTCACCCGCTCTCTAGGGCTGAATAGCTATCACTGCATGTCCGCCGCATCCACATTGACGTGGCGTCCAATACAAGTCGTGCTCTGAAAGATGTAGGAAAGTAGGAGGAAGAAGAGCTTATGAGATTCACGGGCAAGCTTCGACCTGGTGCTGCCTGAGGTGATCATTACGGCGAACGAGATTCTCCTTTTGGAACAACCATTGGCGTAGCACATGAACTGCAGCTCTCTCGTCACATAGGCGTCATGCGAGCATCAAAATGTTTGGCAGGTATAACATCTCTAAACAGTGGAGCGTCCACCTCAAAGTAAGTACAAGTGATGCGACCTTTCCTACGACGTTCAACTGCTGCTCTTCGACTTTCTCACGTTCGCCCTGTCTCGACTCCATCATCAATCACTGCAACTCGAGCGCTACCCATCACGTTCCCAGCCAAGAGACTCGGCCAGATCAACAGGCACTTCAATATGGCCTCTTCAAACCCAGCCGACCACAACAATGACAGCTTCAAGCTGTCGACTGTCTTCAATGTCGAAAAAAAAGTTGCCCTGATCACAGGAGGCGGCTCCGGCATTGGATTGATGGCTACCCAGGCCCTCGCAGTCAACGGAGGTAAGACTGAACGCACGGTAGAAGTCTTGCATCCTGAGCTATGACTGACCCCATCCGGTCCGCAGCCAAGGTCTACATCGTCGGACGCACCAAGGAGAAGCTCGATACCGTGGTCAAGACCTACAGCCAAGGCATCTCCGGCCAAATCATCCCAATCGTGGCCGACGTCAGCAAGAAGAACGACATTGCCAAGCTCTACCAGGACATCTCGCAGAAGGAGGACCACCTCGACATGTAAGATGCCGCAACCTCCACTCACTCCAACATCATTACTGACTCTTCTCATCTAGCCTTGTGAATAACGCTGGCATCTCCACCGCGACTTTCAAGACCGAATCTTCCAGCGCCGAGGAGATGAAGAAGAATCTCTTCGACAACGAAGACGCCACCTTCGAAGACTGGAACGACGTCTACCGCACCAACGTCTCGCAGATCTACTTCATGACCACGTGCTTCCTCCCACTCCTGCAGAAGGCCACGGAGAAGGCCTACGGATGGTCCGGCATGGTGCTCAACATCAGCTCGATGTCGGGTGAGGTCAAGACGATGCAGCATCACCCTCAGTACAACGCTTCAAAGGTATGCATCTCTCGAACAGGAGTCTGACTTTCGATGGCTAACTTGTGTCCAAACAGGCCGCCACAATCCACCTCACCAAAATGCTCGCCAACGAAATCCAGCAAAACGGCCTCAAAATCCGCGTCAACTCCATCGCTCCAGGTGTCTTCCCATCCGAGATGACGGCCGGCGAGAGTGGCGCCAACCAGAAGTCTCAGTAAGTCCAGTCTTGCGAGAACCACGGAACAAAACAGCAGTGCTAACAACACTCTTCAGCGTCGAAAAGGAGAAGTACGAAGACAAGACTTCCGCTCAGCGACCCGGAAACGACAAGGACATGGCCGGCGCAGTGCTGTTCGTGGTGACGAACCAGTACCTCAACGGCAAGACTGTGACGGTCGATGGTGGGTACGAGCTTGTGGCTGGTACGTAAAATGCATATCGACGAGAGAAATGGTAGTGGTGGCAGCACAAGGAATCGAGCAGGAGCAGGAGCAGAACGATAGCATAGTCCAGCATGGTGACAGTCGAGAGCGAATGAACATGAAATGTACCATTCGCGATGCATTGCACCACTACCCTGACTCCCCCCATTGGCAATCGTGCCAAATGTCTCTCCAAAACGCCACCCTTTGCCCACACAGAGATACGAAATATCCAACTTCCCAAACGCTACATGCCCAAAACCCAACATCACTTCACATCCGCCGGCGTCAACGATTGCACCACACTCGTGCCATCCATAAACCTGTCCGAAGCAGTCAGCACATCGTCCCTTCACACTATCCAAACACATCGAAAGAACAACATACCTCGTCCTGAAAATCCGATTCGCATTCCCAAACATGCCATCCTTCAAACTCACAACGATAAACTGACTCCCCTTGAACCTCGTCCGGATCAATCGGCCGATATTCTGCGTGTGCGACAGGTCCAGCGCCGCGTCGACTTCGTCGAGGATGTACATGGGCGCGGGGGAGTATTGCAGTAGGGAGAGGATGAGGGAGAGGGCGATGAGAGATCTACTCTTACGTTAGTTGTGCGGTTCACAGGGAGAGAGGCGAAGGAGACCTACCGTTGTCCGCCACTCAATTCGGTCAGACTGCTCTTCCACACTTTCCCCAGACAGACTTTGACTTCCAACCCATCGCTAATCGTCTTACCCTCCGGTGGGTCGAGTTTCGCAGTGTTGCCAGGTAAAAGGTCGTTGAAGATATTTCCAAAGTCGACGTTGACTTTCTCCCACGTCTTGAAGAGCGCTTCTTTCTTGTACTCATCCAGACTGACGATCGTGTCTTCAATCTTCTTCTTGTCCTTGATGACCGTTCGCATCATCTGCTTCAGCGCGGTCTCCTTCTTCTCCACGCTGTCGATCGTGGCCATCACGGCGGGGTTGATTTTCTTCTTCATCCCCTGGAAACGCTCGGTGACGGATTTGAGGTTGGTCTTTGATTCGGCCATGTTGTGGTTGTGGAAGTCGTAGGGGGTGCCTTGTTTGCCGAAGGAGTTTTGCTCTTCGAGGATCCAATCGTAGTCCTTTTCGAGGTGGGAGACCGCTTGTTGGGCGGCTTGTTGGACTTTGGCAAAGTTGTCGATGGAGTGGCCGAGCTTTTGAGACTCTAGTTTCTCGTCGGAAATTTGCTGTGCTTTGCGTTTGGAGGCCTTTTCGAGGTCTGCGATTTCGTCGTCGAAGCTGCTGAGCTTCTTACGCTCGTCGTTGAGTGTCGCCTCGGCTTCGTCATGCTTGTTCTTGACATCTCGTTGATCAGCTTGGTGGCCGTGGTACTCTTCTTGCTGTGCTTTGAGTGTGACCTCAGCATCGTGGAGCTCCTCCTGGGCCGCCGTAAGATCGCTACCAGTCTGCTCGGCGTCTATCGTCGCATCTCTGACTTCCTGCTGCAGTGGCTTGATGGCCCCTTGCGCCTTTGCAAGACTCTTCTTGAGCTTGTCGAGATCGCCTTGCAATTGATCCAGCTTTGCGCCCTTGTTTGAGGAGAAGTCCTTCATGTCCTTTTCGACCCGCCGAACCTCTTGCTCAGCTTCTGTCTGTCGAGTCTTCGACTCTTTGATGAGGTCCTTCAATGCGACGATCGTTTCCTTCATCTCAGTCACAGACGCGATTATACTGCTAGAGGAGTTGCTAGCGATCTGTCCCTCGGCGAGCTGGATTTCGTGACTTTTGAGGTCAAGCTCCTGCTTATATTTTCTGGCGTTGCTCGTCTTCTGCGCATCTCTAGCCATAGCCTGCTCGAGGGTGTGAAGCTTGGCTTGCTCGCGGTCAAGCTCCTCGGTGATTGCGTGCAGCTTTTGCAGCTTGAGGAGCACGCCGTTGCCTTGAGCTGCGGAGCCGCCGGAAAGTGTACCACTTGGATCATAGACATCACCTTCGACAGTAACGCTCTTCAGCCTGACCGACGGGTCGAATGTGACCTTCTTCGCTGTTGATGCATCAGCGCAGACAAGTGTGCTGCCGAACACAAACTCCATGGCCTTCTCAACTTCGTGCTCGTAGCCAATGAGGCTGAGGGCCAGGTGAACTTTGCCTGGTGCCAGCTTTTGTGCATTGTACACGCGATCTGCCGGAGCACGATGTGAGTCGATCTTGTCTAGAGGCACGATCGTCACTCGTCGTCGGAGTTTGCCATGGTCGATAAGCAGAGAGGATGTCTTCGCACTGTCCACGACGACATTGTAGAGTCGACCACCAGCGCAGATTTCCAAGGCGGTGCTGGCTTCCGTCGACGACTCTGGTAGGTTGAACAGTTGAGCGACCAAGCCCTTGACGCGACTTCGATCAAAGTCTGGTGTGGGATCGGAGTATGAGAAGTCAAGCCCAGCGACTTGCCGTCGCAGTCCTTCGGCTTCGCTTTGCAGTACACGGATCCGCTTCTCGAGTTGAGCCTTCTCTGCTTGCTGCTCCTCTTCCTTGCCTGGTTGGAATCCAAGCGTTTCCAGCTCCTTTTGCAGCTTCGCGGCCTGGCTCCGTAATGACTCGAGGTCTTTCAGCAGACCGGCATTCTCTTTCTCGGCCTTCTTTGCTCGGGGCTCGTCCTCCTTGATCCGCGACTCCAAGTGGGAGATCTTGAGCTTCGACTGCTCGATCTCAGTGCCGGCCTTGCTCGCATTGTCGCGCGCTGCTGTAAGCTGGCCAGCGTAGCCACCGTCTGACCCTGCATTCGATGAAATACCAGTCTGGAGCGTTTGCAGCAACTCTTCCTTCTTGTTGTATTCTGCCTTTTGCTCTTCCAGCTCCTTATTGGCCTCCTCGAAGCGCTTCTGTAGCTTTTGGTGCGCACCGGTCTTCTGCGCCAACTGCTTCTCCAGATCTTTGACGGACTCCTGGGCCTTCTTTAGCCGCTCCTGCTCCTCTTTGACCGATGAGTTGGCAATCTCAAGCTTGGTATCCAGTCGCACGAGATCCTCGGAAAATGTCTTGACTGCGGCCTCTAGCTCTGCGAACTTGCCGCCCTTTCTTAGCTCCTTGTCGCGTGCCGCCCGCACCTTCTTTGCATCCTCTTCGAGCACTCCAATCTCTCGTTGTAACTTTTCTGCATTCTCTTCCAGCTTAGCGGCATGCTCTTTCTTCGCCGCCAGATCTTGCGCACTCTGCTCCATCTTTTGCTTCGACTTGATGTAATCGTATGCGACGACTAGCTTTGTCAACCGCTCAAGATCGCTCTGTGTGCTTTGGAACTCCAGAAATGCTCGCTTCTCACTCCTTAGCTTGTCCAACTTCGGCTCAATCTCTTCCTTGAGCAATGCTTCCAGCTCGTCAACCTTTGCCTGCTTCTTGTTCATCGTTCTCAATGCCTTCTCCCGTCTGTCCTCAAACATTCGTGTCCCAGCCGCCTCTTCGACCATGCCCAGAATTTCCGCGCTCTTCATGTTGAGGACCTTGGTGATTTTGCCCTGCATGATCAAGAAATTCGGGTTGTTGATGTTCAGTTGCACGCTTTGAAAGAGGTTCTGCACGGTTTGTTGTTGTGCGCGGTGTCCGTTGATGAGGTATTTGCTGGTGCCTCCCAGCACGATCTGCCGAGTGACACTGATGCTGCCATAGTCTTCGAACCCAATGGGTGACTTGGGCTTGTCGCTGTTGTCGAATACAAGCGTTACTGAGGCCTTTGTGATTCCAGCCTGGCCACGCTTGTAGATCAGATCGCTGGCGCCTCCACTTGCTCGCAGCAGTTCGAATCGTCCAATTCCAAGGCAGAAGCATATCGCGTCGAGGATGTTTGATTTGCCCGATCCGTTCAGTCCCGTGATCGCATTGAATGTGGAGTCCCATCCTGTGATCACTGTCCGCACGGCATATGACTTGAAGCCGTCAATGACAAGTTCCTGTACCCTCATGGTTGCGGTTTGTGTGTCGTCGCAAGTGTATCGTCTCGTTTCGTCCGGGTCGCAGTAATTACTCCAGCTTTTGTTCAGGAATCGCGTCTAGGTCGCTCCAGTTCCCGATGCGCATTGTCGACCTAGAATCGGTGACCGGTCGTCGTTGTATCGTGGTATTCAATTGTGTTTTCAAGTAAACAACGACGTCGCGCTAGCAGCACAATCGCGCGTCAAACTTTCGGACTCCGCTCCGCCCCATCACGTGGGACTGTCGAGATGGATGGAAGGAAGGCAGAATGAAGTGATCTCGTCTGTCCTGGCTGGGCTGCGCCATTTCATTGACAACATTCTTGCCACCATACATCTTCTCTCTCAATGATGAGACCGCAAATGCTGGATCCCACGCTCACTGTACTTCTGCACACGACTGCCGCCAGCTGAGCGGCAATCGGCAAAATGTGTCACAGCGAAGCTAGAACTAAAACTTTCCGTGCCCACACCGTATCTTTGCCTTTGCCGTCGACTCACTCCTATCTGATCTGATTACGCTTCGTCCGGATCAAAAACCGACACACGTCGACGTTAAAATCCCTCGTCATTGATCTGAAACTCCCAGATACGTTTCACAGTCCCAAGAGGCCGCTCGTGAGGCTTCGGCTGCAATTCTTCGACCTCACGTTGACATGTCCCACCATGAATTCGTTGGCTGCTGGAAAGGTCATGTCCGGGAACACTAAAATGAACATCTTTAAATGCACAAGGCGATATTCGCAAACTTCGGCGACGACTGGCAACGGCAATGGGGCACATCTCGCCAGAGCCGAGGATACTGAAACGCAGAGGGAGTTCGTTGTCAACGTCTTGAATTCCAATGCCACGAGGCGAGATGCTAAGCAATATCTCGCTCGTTTCACGCCCCCGAAAGGCGAGACCAATAACGCGAATACCCTCGCTCAGAATGAACGAAATGCTCAGCATCGAAAGGATCAAGACCGGGTTGACCGTATGGGAGTCAATCTTGGTGGACTGTACGCTCCTGCTAGGGCGATTGCCAACACTCCTCAATTCACGCAACAAGGAGCAGTGCGTGAGCAGAGGACAGCAGTGCCGGAACAGCAACTTCACATCGCTTTAGCATGTCTGAGAGCCCCGGAGGAGATTGACGATGAGACTCTGGACGGTCTGGCGGTCACGCTATCGCAACTTGTCAAGCTTGACATGAGGATTGTGCTCGTGCTGGCTCGTGACGATCCAAGGGATACGCGCAGGATCGGCAGCTCGCCTGTTGGCATCAAATCGATGCGGACTGCATTCGCGAGACAGGCATGTCGGGTTTGCGATGCTCTAGATCGACACAGCCCCGAAGGAGGTCGTTCCGTGCCCAATGCACTTGAGCAGGTCGAGCAGAGCGGCAGTCTGGAAGTCGCCATACCTGAGCTTATCGCAGATCCTTTACAAAGAGGAATAGTTCCGATCATCCCCGCAATGGCCTACACAACGTCTGGAAAACTACTACCAGTATCGACTTCGGACGTCATGATCGGCTTGACCAAATTCCTCTCCGGACTGGACAATGCGAGCGGAAAGCAGAAGACCGCTCCATCGCCCGAGGCAACATCACTGGATCGCATAATCGTCCTCGACGCTGTAGGAGGTATTCCAAGTAAAGACAGAGGTGACGGGGCTCACGTCTTCATCAACCTTCAGCAAGAATTCGACCAAATCTCGCAGGAACTCTCTGAATATGCCGCCAGAAAGAATGGTTGCTCACAGCAGCCCACGGTCTACGACCGACACCGCGCAAATATGGATCTCATCCGGCGCTGTCTGACTTTACTCCCCACGTCTTCCTCTGCCCTCATTGTAACTCCAAACGAAGCCGCGTCCTCCTCCCGCCGCTCCAAGACCCCGACACTCGGCGCGGGCACACGTCGACAGAAGAATCCACTTATCCACAACCTCCTAACCAATAAACCCCTTATCTCCTCCTCCCTCCCGGTCGCTCGCTTCACAAATTCAACCTCCTCGACGAGTAACTCATCTCGCGCGCAATTATCAACCGTCATCCGCCTCGGGATGCCGCTAACCATCATTCCTCCGCCGCCATCACCAGCAGGCTGGCATGTCCCCCTACCATCGGGAACTACCTCTTTGGACCTTACAAGCGACCCTCGCGTTGACCTCCCGCGCCTAATCTACCTCATCGAAAACTCCTTCCGCCGCCGCCTCAATGTACCGCACTACCTCTCCCGTATCCGTTCCCGTCTCGCCGGCCTCATCATAGCTGGCCAATACGAAGGCGCCGCCATCCTGACCTGGGAAATGCCACCCGGCGTCACCGACCCATCCCGCCTTGTTCCATACTTGGATAAATTCGCGGTGCTACAGAGTAGTCAGGGCAGCAGCGGCGTGGCGGATATCGTATTCCAGGCCATGGTTCGCAGCGGCTTCCCACAAGGGGTGTGTTGGAGAAGTCGAGTGGGAAATCCGGTGAACAAGTGGTATTTCGAGCGGAGCGAGGGGAGTTGGAAGGTGGAGGGCACGGAATGGGTCATGTTCTGGACTGGCAAAGGCGTGGTTGAAGACAAGCAGCGGTGGGAAGACTACGTAGCCGTCTGCAGAAGCATTCCGGCGAGTTTGGAGCCCGCCAAGGGGTGAGTCGCACTTTTATCGTTCAGCGCACGGCGTCTGAACGCATCGGAATGCCGCGCGCTTTCACAAGACAGATGATCCTGCAGACCTGGATTACTTTGATGTTCCTTCAGATAGGCACTTCACCTCTGACCGGGTGCGAAAGGTCAGCGCTCCGATACGCCAACGCGCTGTACAGCAGCGGATCACATTTTTGGCACCGATCGAAATCGACGAGAACATGCACGAGGCATGGAATACAGGGCCGCAGGGCGAGTCTTCACAATGTTGCATTGACATGCCGTTGTGCAAAATTCGGCCATACGGTTTGCACCAAGTCAAGACTTATCTGAGAGAGACGGACGATTTGGACGCGCTGCAGAACACGGGACCGGATGAGATGCAGTATGCACTGCCATGTGCTGCGGTAGTTCTACCCCGGTATCCGTCAGCTCTATCGCACTTTGGCCGAGATTGCTGTCCTGGTTTAAAAACTGCAAGCCATTCATGGCAACAGAATCATCATCACGCCATGCTGCATTCTCAGCCCAAGCCGGCTTACCGTCCCCGCAAGAGACATGGGTCCTTGCACGTATCTTCGAACGCATTGGACGACGTTCGCTATCCTCGCAACTCGGACCCCGGAACAGCATGATTGATCTCTGGATTGGCTTTTCGGCCGACACGAGGCTTATGGCAATTGGCAGCAATTCAACTACCAAGACAATCAAACGTTATTGCAGATGCCCTTCAATCGCTGGCGGCTGATTCCCTTCCTTCGCCGTTCCTATCTCGCTGACATATTCTCACTTCATCTTCCTCCTTTCCTTATTGATGCTCGTCCTACGCTTCCGTTCACCTCCCGAAAATGACCAAGCATTCAATCAAAGTCACGATTCTCTTCTTGCTCTCTGTCCTGTTGCCGCTTGGACATGGCGTCGGTGTGCCCCATGTCCACAGTCCGGCCCCACGGGACACCGGCAGTCTGCCCTCAGGCCTCGAGAGGCCTCCACAGCTTCCCTACGTGTACAATGACACCGCAGAATCTCTCCAACGCATAGTGAACACCATTGTTGATTCCGAGCGGACTGTTGTCAAAGCCATCTTGGATAGTGTTGGATCGCCCGACAATGCCACATTTGAGAACGTGGTTCAACCGTACCGTACTTGAGCCTGGGCCGGCACGTTTGACAAATGCGCTGACTTCCATGTTTTGCTTCAGAGGTGGCCGACAACTACCAATCAGCCCTGCTATACCCGCTCCAAGCCTACGATCTTTCGTCTAAGCTAGGCATCTACGATGCCATGGAGAAAGTATATAACGCCTATGACGCTTCGGGCCTGGAAACGCACTCCAACGAAGCCTTTTTCGAACTCGTGGACCATGTCTATAAGGCAAACGCAAATGGTACGAACTTGAGTGAAGAAGACCAGACCGTTTTATCAATGCTCTGGGTCGGATTCCGTGGCGTAAATCTTCCAGTCGCACAGCGGGATCGCTTCAACAACCTGATAGCACGCCTTTCCGACCTTCAGGACAAGTTTCTCGAAAACTCCCAGCAGCCAAAGTATTCACGGCCGAAGAGCTTGAAGGAGTGCCTGCGGACACAGTCCAGACTTTCGAGAAGGCCAATTCTACCAGCGAAAATGCAGGAAAGCTGCAAGACGACGTCCAAATTGTACGTATCCAGGGTGGAAGGCATAGATCATGTCTCAAAGCCTTACGTGCCAGAAAAATTGTCCAAGACACCTGCTAACTCCCCTCTTTCTCTACTGAAGTACAACCAGTACATTGCCGTTTACACCTACGCCGTGAACGAAACGACGAGATACACCAACTTTCTCGCTAAGGAACGCATTGCACTAGAGAACGAACCGATCCTGAAGGAGATTGTCAAGATACAACTCGAGATTGCGCAGCTGTTTAACTTCCCGACATATGCTGATTACGTGTGAGTTGCGTACCCTTGCCAAAGCGTCCGATTTCTAACCACGTGTGCGCAGCCAATCTGTCAACGTCGCCAAGAATTCGACGACTGTGCACGCCTTTCTTGAAGACGTCCACATACACACCGCCGCTGCCAGCGACAGTGACATCGCGAGCATTGCTCAGCTCAAATCAAAGACGAAGCTGGTCAGCCCGATAGGCGACAAGGATATTGCCTACAGATGGGACTAGTGAGTTTTCAGTCCCTGCTATCGGGACAACGGGGACTAGTGCTGTTCCAGCTACTACTACCCTGAAATCGAGCGACAAACCGTCTACAACATAAATCAGGACAAGATCGCGGAGTACTTCCCGGTCAACGTCACGGTAAGTGCTCTGAAAGATAGAGGGTCTGCAGCTCAGGCCGAGACTGTTTTCCAGGTGCCTCTATGGATAGTCGTCATGGCTGTGACTGACACTTACACCCGTTGCAACTAGGTCCCGGCGATTCTCGACTTCTACAGCGGTAAGACTGAAGCAGATCAACCAGAGATTGTCTCTCGGCCTATGCCAGCAGACTCAGACTGTCCTGTACCTCTTCCATGCATGACTGACACTTCAATATCATAGACATCTTCAGCGTCCGTTACGACCGAATCACAGGTCCCGATGCCGATGCCTTGTCGTCCACTGGTAACGGCAGTGACTTGCTATGGCACCCTGACGTGTTGATGTACGCCGTCTGGGACGACTTCAAGGACACCACCTGCGACACATCCAGTGTCATTGATCCGGGCTTCCGTGGCTATCTGTACCTGGATCTCTTCTACCGCGAGGGTGTCAAATCCAGCGGCGATGGGAACGAAGCGAATATTTTCCCAGGCTATCGCAACCCTGACGGCTCCCGAGTGCATCCGGCGGCGCGTGTGAGCTATACCCTGATCAAGTCTGACGACGAAGATCGCAAGCCTTCCCTCATCCCTTTTCGCGACCTGCCTGCGATCATGCACGAACTAGGTATGTACATCTGACAGTCAGATTCGCACAGTGCACATGATCTGATGACTGGACAAGGACACTGCATGCATGATCTTCTTTCTGTCACCAATTACGCCGTCACAATCGGTACATCAGTTCCCACAGACTTCGTCGAGTTCCCGAGCCAGCTATTAGAGAACTTCAGCCGTTTACCTGAAGCGATCCGACGGATTTCGAGACACTGGTCGTCATTCTCGCCGCAGGCCGCCGACGCATGGATGAAAGAACAGACGGGCTCGTCCAGCGGCGAAAACATTGCTCTCCCACCAGCGACGATGCCTGACGATATGATCGCCAATCTTGTCAACTCGACCCGCGTACGCCGAGCCGCCGACAACATGAAAAAGCTCATTTACGCAGTGTATGACCAAGACCTTTTCCGGCTTTCCAGCTCCCAGGCGATCTCGTCTTACGATGTCAGCGGTCGCTACAACGAGATCTGGGGCGATTTCTTCAGCAAACTGGGAGACCCCTCGGATCTCGGACAAGGCAAACATTGGGGCTTCGAGCCTTTCAGCGATATGTCAGTCCATGCCCTTGAACCATTTCTCTCTCTGACCGAGAGCTAATCCTTACTCGTTTGCGACCAGGTTCCTCGTTAATCAATACGCCGGCGTCGAGTATGCTTACCAGTGGTGTCTAGCGTACGCGCAGGACGTATTCTTCACCGCGTTCGCGGCCGATCCCTTTAACAGCGACGTGGGCATGCGGTACCGCACGCAGGTCCTTCAGCCTGGTGCTTCGAGGGATCCGACCAAGGGCTTGAAGGAGTTCCTGGGTCGGGATCCGAACAACGATGCGCTGTTTGAATACTTGGCGATGTCTGTGTAGCTGTTGCCATGAGGGAATTTCTGCGGGTGGGTCAGCAGTGGTCGAGGGAGCTGCAGAAGGTAGGACTTGTGTATGATCGGTACGATGGATGACTTTCTGCGAGATCGAAGGCACTGCATTTCACTGAGAACTCTTGACTCATCCCCCCAGCCTTTGAACTCCGACACTAACTAGCACTCGTACCTCGTGCACAAGTCTCCGAGCCTCTGTCAGCGGCCGCAGACTTCTCACAGACTGGAGAACAGTATTCTTAATGAAACGGCTACCCGCCGAATGTGCCACCCTCACACCGACGCCGGAACCAGCGCCAGCGACCGGCCGAATGCCCCAGCTCTGGATCTTTGCCAGACCATCAGTATTCTTGTGGCGATATCAGCAAGGCTTTGGTGCGCCTCGACCATCTCTAATGCTGATATCAACGTCGACGCAGGAGGCGATGTGTAGATCTCTCACGCGGGGTGTCCGATTGCCTCCCAAAATCCTCGATGAGTGAGAGTCCGAAGTGTTCTCAGCAGCGGCAGAGCTGTAATCACATACAGATAGACACAGCTCGGCGGCGTTATCAGTAAAGCTTGTGCATTCCTTCGTAGTATGTATAGTGCTGTTGCAAAGCCGTCGCTGGTGGATGAAGTCGCACCACCGTTCTGTGATTACCAGAATGTCATGGCAGCCGACCGTGAGGAGCAGATTGAAGGAGCGGTCGTCATTCCAGCATTCATGCATGATAGCGATGGAGACTGGCTCACGGGAAGATCTGTATTGCTAGTGCAGAGCAGTCGACGGCGTGTTTACAGAGACTCCAGCTACTCAGTCAATCAGCCGCACCACCACGAACGACGCCTTCTGGCAAGCCTCATTCGGACTGATAGAGGGCGTACGAAGACTTCAGGCGATCTACCGGTCAGATTCGGCAATCCGACGGGGAGTACAAGGAAGAGCACAAACATGGCAGACATCACGTAGTAGCCGTATTCGTCCCAAGCAAGTGGCAGGGCACCGTGTAGCCCGGCGACGTGTGCATGGCGGACTGTGACCAGTCCAAGGACATAGGAAGTGTAGACTGCCACGAGCCTCGAGCTGATGCAGGCTCAAACTGGGCGACATCTCAACGGTGGCGAAAGCGCACGGTACGGAGACGAATACTAGAGCGCAGGCTTCGACGATGAGGCAAATATTCAGGTGCTTTCATGTCACGTTAAGCCGCTGCATACTCATGGCTGGCACCGGCAGGCCAACGGGCTCACAGTCTTACTGCTTGAGGGCGCTTTGATGTTGGGTCAGCGCGAGTCGAAAGTCAAGGGCGGTGGGAGTCAAGGGCCTCACGGAAGTCAAGGGCGGTGAAGGTCAAGGGCGGTGAAGGTCAAGGGCGGTGAAGGTCAAGGGCGGCGGAAGTCAAGATTTCATGGGCGGCACAAACATGGGCGGCGACAGTCAAGGGGGACGACAGACAAGATGAACACAGGTTGAAAGCGGTGGAAGTCAAGCGCGGCGGGAGTCAAGGGCGGCGGGAGTCAAGGGCGGCGGGAGTCAAGCACGACATGAAGGCAAGGGTGGTGAGAGTCAACAGCCATGGAAGTCAACAGCAATGGAAGTCAACAGCAACATGTATTGAAATTCTATCTAAAGGTATCTGAAGGCCGTCTTGGTTTCACCTGCCAAAAATGCAAGTTACTCACACCGGACACCACGTGAAGGTGCGACCTGTTCGTCCGGCGCACTCTCTTCTCCATCCATGAGGGACGGCGAGGCAGAAGGCATGTTGAATGCCAACTTCATGAAGATTTGATGAGCGCGGATCCTCTACAAACAGCAGAAGATCCTGCCGATGGCTCTCCAGAAGCCGGCGGACTTGGGCTTCGGAGACGGCTTGTTGTACTGCGCATCAATGCGCGCCTGTAGCTTGCTGTGACGCTTGCACTGGCTAATGACTTCGTAGTCGACAATGTTGATCGGGTCATACCCGATGAGGCAACCGCAGTCGAGGACGTGAATGGTCTGTTCTGGCGAAGTCATTGTAACTGTGAGGTGCAGGCAGGTTAGCAGGAGAGCATTGATGTCGTTGGCATGGAAGGACACTCACATCTTTGAAATCTGATTCTTGAGTAGCTTTTTCTTCCAAATTTGTAAATCTGGCGGTGGTTAGCAAGGTCACATCGTGTGAGGGTGGATGTGTGCTGGTGAGAGTGGATGTGTGCTGGTGAGAGTTGATGTGTGCTGGGTGAGATGATGGGATGATGTGCGGTGCACATCGTGTGAGGATGGTGATGGTGTTGGAAGGATAGGCAGACGTACCAGTTTAGTCGCAAAGATGAAGAAGAAAGAAGAGAAGAGGAAGAGAGACGAGGAAAACGAAGAGTTTTATTCTCTCGAGGAGAGGCGTCTTGGCAGTACCATTGTATGAGCTCTTCGCTCACTCTACGTCACCTACAAACCCAAGTGGAGTATCGATGTAGGTGTCGGGATCTATGAGCTGCATTTGGGTATACTTCGCTCACCACCGACGCGACGAGACCGTGGTAGCAGAAACAAGACGCGGCAGAGCTATCGCCTGTCTCCGATCCGATCTACGATAGCACAAGCGCGACGCGCGATAGTAGCAGACACCACGAGTGGCCTGATAGCGCTTGTAGGGAGGCAATCCTCCTTGCCTAGATTATATCTGCGATTCTCGTGAAAGCAGTAACAAATACAACCTCAGGGGCAGTAGCATCAAGTCCACTATAACTACGCGAGGAAGGCTGTGTGAAAGCGCTGTACTACTACGATCTCGATCGAGCTGCGTAGACACGTAGCTACTAGCTATCTTCCGTGGTACCGCACTTGCTCCAATTTGACTTTCCAACGGAAAGGTGTCCAAGTTCCGTGCACTTGCTTGCTCAACAGAAAACAATGGTACTGCTCAATCACAAACACCGCACACGGCTATGGAACTCAATCGAGACTGATGAGAGCATATTTGCGAACCAGAGATATCGATGTGACACTTCCCAACGCGACCAAAGACACTGTTTCGACCCATACCTCTGAAACTTGCTTACGCAACCCCTTTTCGTGTTTGTCCAAGCTAGGCCTTTGACGAAACGACGTGAGAGATGGGATTATATGTCCACTTTCGATGTTCTTGTCCCGCCGATGATATGGAACGTTGCACCGAGACTTTGAAGTCGGTGTCGCCCGATGACATGGCCGCAATCGGGGAGGTATCGGTAACTTCGGTTTGCTGTCCGCAATGTGCCATCGATCCGCACACCGGTTTTGAATATAAGACTCTCGTGATCGAACAAAACTCTCCTGTCAAGACGCTCAGATCACAGTATTAGCCGAGGAGTGTCCGCCTAACAGGTACCAGATTGCGCATACTGACGATTCTGCCCGTTCGGCATACCGACAACGTTTCGGCCCGAACGACAATCGAAGATCCGGAGCAGATTTGATCCAAGGCTTGCTCAAACTTGCGCAGGACTCGAACAAGTAGAACACGATAGCCATAGAATCGGCTGAACGCTTTTGTCCAATCGCCCACGCGTTTATCGAATCGGCGTAAGCGCCTGTTTATGCTGTCGATAGTTTATGATTTTATTTAAACTTTCGCGCCAGGGTCCAAATTCCAAACTCAATGCCCATGTGCGTTCCATGGCTGCCACGCAGACGAACCAGAACCGTGCTGGCGGTCTCGTTGAGAGAACTTGAACTTCACTGATAGCCGTCATATGCCTTCGACGTGTGCTCCTGCTCCGGTCGACCCAAACTGCACACTGGACTTGGAGCGCAGAAAAGGAAAAAGAATGCGGTGAATGACACCTCCACTCCTCAACCACTTCGCATTTCAACGCACACCTCCTACACGTTCGCGGTGCCATGTCCACCTCCGATACTTTCTCGCGCGCACGAAGAGAATGACGGACATAGGCGATGACGGCAGCCTCGTACCATACTCAAGCTCTGCATCATGCAGTTCAATGGCCGACAACGGAGACCGCCACTCAGCTTGCTTGTCTTCCTTCCTACTGCAGGCTGTCACCCCATACGGGAATTGGTGTCTGTCCGCATGACTCTCTTGAAGATTTGCGGTCGAGACTGATCTTTGAACTTTCATGATTTGCGGTCGAGACTGATCTTTGAACTTTCATGATTTGCTCCTACGTAGACAGGCCATGGAAGAATATAGTCCCTCGGCGATCCGGCCGAAGTTTAGCAGCGAAGCCGGCGTGACTAATCGGCATCCACGTGACCAAACTCTATCTTCAACGTCACCTTCTACACTTCTATTTACTCTTTTAAGAGCACAACGCTCTTACGCCGCTACTACCGCGCCTTCTCGAATTCGACTACCTTAGACGTTTTAAAGAGCTTGAATTTAAGGGACTTAATAGTAGAGCAAAAGGAAATAGACTTAGTAGTAGAGCAAAAAAGCGATAACACCGATCGGAGCTCGTAGCCGGAACAACCTAAACAGCGTAATAGTAGTATTTATCGTTTATAAAGAGCGCCTTTTCCCTTTACCTAAGCATTTCCGGTTAAACCGGATTAAGACAGGATTTAGTTAACAATTTACCCGAGGGTGTCTAATTAATGTTATAGCCTAAACGAATTAGGCACCTATAATAATAGTCTTAGTTAAAGCCTAAAGGCCTACCTAGTCGTTAATACCTTAGAAGTTTGTAAGTAGTAAGACTACGGTATAGAGATTTAAAGGGATTAAACCTACGAGGGGATCGAACCTACGACTATTAGTTGTTCTATTAGCATATTGCAACACTTGCTTAAGGTAAAGCACCTAACCGTAGCAAACTACTAATAGGGAGAGCACTCCTAAAGGTAACGTACTAGCGGCTAAGCTACGCGACGGGATATGTAAATAGAGGTAGTAAAGTTATTAGGGTTTATAAGGGCAAAAGGCGATAGAGTAAATAGTAGTAGTAGGGAGGTAGTAAGGCTAGAAGTTAGGTAACTATGCAATTGTTAGTGCTATTTAATAAGCTAATAAGGAACGGGGTTTAAGAGCGGTAATAGACGAATTAAGGGGATATATAGACCTTTTCACCGCTAACCGTTTAGCCGGCTTGGAGTATAGCTATCGATTATTTCACGGCAATAGCGGACTTAGTCCTTATAGTTAAAGGTCTATATTGTTACGATCTACGTACTTGCTACCTAGGTAGGAACCCTACCTTTACGGCATCTACGAACTCGCTTCCTCTATGCTAGTCGAGAGCATCTAAGCTTCTACTCTCGCTAGGCAATAGTAGATCTATCTTTTCTTCCTCGTCTACCTCTATAAGATTACTTCTAGGCTCCTACGCATCGCTATTACTAGCACGGCGTTGTTGCTCTTCCTACGACTATCCTTACGATCTAATCTTTCTAAGCTTACTTAGCATGTTAGATAAGAAGTGTCCCAAGCCTAATCTACTAGTCGTAAGTCCTAAACCTAATGTGCTAGTGCTAAAGCCCGGTCGAGCTACTAGCCGTAGTAGTAGTAGATGTTGTGCCTAACGGCGTTTATTATCGGCTACTCTTATCTTCGTAACGACGCTACCTCCGAGCTTACGAATGCGCGAGAAGTTAAAAGTAGACTTAAACATTAGCCCTTCGAGAGTCCGGACACGCGAGATAGCTACATAGGTTAGACCGGTCGAGTGTTCTGACTTAGTAATGTCTAGCACAGCCTTATTAAGTGTTATGCCTTAAGCCTTATACACGGTTATAGCGTATAACACGGTAACCGGAAACTGCTCCCTCTATGCGTTTATCTTGCCCTTACGGAAGAACTAGTAGCGAATAGGGAAGATTAGAACAACCTTTCGACCTTTATAATAGAACAACTCTAGTGCGTTATCGCTAAGTCCTTCGAAGGCGACGAGTAGACATAGAGGCATAATCTCGCGGAGGTTTCCCTCTATGTTCGTGTCTTTGTGCTATATAATGTTAAACAGCTGTCCTTATCGACTATTTACTAAACTATGCTCGGTCTAGACATTAGATAGCAGTATTAGTCGACATCCGATAGAGAGCTTAACAACTACTTAAAGGTTCTATACGTCCTTAGGAGGCGCCTTAGCTAAGTTCGGATAGTCGTAGTTAGCGTTAATTAGGAGTACTACGTAGCTAATGTCGCGGAGACGGTCCTTATTAAGCTTCTCGACCTTCTTCCTTATGAAATATAGTCGAGTAGCGTTAGCGAATAATCGCACTTCCTCGTATAGCAGCTCGAACTAGATACGCGAGGAAAGTAGCTCCTAGTACTAGATAAGGACGTTGCCCTAACTAAGACGAAGAGACTAGAGTGCATCTCGGAAGGGGGCTTAAGCTGCACCTACTTAACGAACAATTGTTTGTAGAGTAAGGGTTTGGTTAATTGCGAGGTACGCGGTCTATCCGTTAATATAATCCTCGGTCGTTAGTAAGGTGTAGAACAAAGCCTTATTAGCGACTAGGGGTAGCTAAAAGAAGTCACCGAAGAGTAATAGACTAAATCCACCGAACTATTTATCCTTCCGCGTAGGGTTAGCTTACCTTAGTCTCCGGTTAATGTAATAGAGGAGTTTAAGCGGTACTATAGACTTCTTATTAGCGACGATGTAGTATACTCCGCGGAGCTTGTTCTACAGTATCGTAAGAGGTTAGCCCTACAGGTCTACGAATCTTCTAGCGACTAGTATCGAGAGGAAGGAGTAGATAGTCGAGCCGCGGATGTTAAAAGCAGTAGAGCCGGTCGGCGCAAGACGCTAGATTAGATTCGGCTATCCGTTAGCTATAGTAACCTAAAGGCGTGCAGACAGCAGCTTAATTAAAAAGGACTTGCCTATGCCGGCTAGACCGTCGATATTAAGACGGATAGGAGCTAGTGTTGCCCCACCTTAGATAAGGGCGTAGTAATCTATTACTATGTCAAAAACCTGCCGTTAAAGAAGGTTAAGTCGGGTAATTTAAGCGGTCGATTAAGAGCGAACGTCGAAGTTAGCTAGGTTGTCTTGCTTTTACTTCTCCTACTAATCGACCTCTACGTTGTTATAGATCTTAGGGTATTCGGCATAGGCACTAATGCGTAAAGTCCAATTAGCGGCTCGATTAACTTCGCGATTACTAAGGTTGTCTGGATCTTCCTCTCGAATAGCGTTGCCGTTAAGAAGCTCTTAGAAGTTAGCTGCCTAACCTTCTATATTACGCTCGGGCTGTTCGAACTTATCTATATTACGCTTAGGGATCTCGCTATAGAAATCGTTAGGGTAATCGCCCTTGCATAGGCTGCCTTCGCGTTAGTAGTGTTCGTATACGGCTAACTACGAATAGAGGGGGTGCTCGTTATTAGGATTATCTATAAAGAAGTACGGCGTTTCTACCGAGCATTCTAGGTACTTAGTCTATAGATAGTGTAGAGCAATCTTTACTCGGCAGTAGTCCTCGACCTTCGATGCCGCTTTATAGAGCGGATAGTAGTTAATAAGCCGGTAGTTAGCTTTGTTAGCGATAAGCCGTGGAACGCCGCTACGCTAAAGGTTATACTTCGTATAGAACTCGAACAATGTAACATTAACAAGCTCGTCCGGACGCTCCTTATACTTCTACAAGGTAGTGCGGCCTGGTTTTCGCTTCGGCTCTATAGAGTCTACTTCTTAATCGCTACTATTAGCATTAAGGTTAGCAAGTTCAAGCGGAGCCTTCTATTAAGCTTTATCTCGACAGTCGAGGGTTACTATAGTGCGAGAGCCTACCTATAGCGGCAAGCCCAAGTTGTAGCGAGCAACCTCCTATGTAGACACATCTCTCTTACTAACTAGCTAATTTAAGGTGCGGACGGTAAAGGAGAGTAGCGGCTTCTCGGCACTAATCTGTGGCCGAACAGTTGTTATAATGTAATGCAACGATTAACTCTTAGTCTCTTCCTTACTTAGGTACTTAACGATATAGCTAGCCGTCGCTTCTATTATAATAGTAGGTATAATATCGGTGTTAGCGAGCTAGGCTAGCGAGACCAAGCGGTTAAAGTAGTACAGCATTAGATAATTACAGGCTATAATGTAGCTAAGATAGTAGGGGTTGTGCTCTTTACTAACGACCGCCTTACCGCGCTCCTTACGTGGAAAGTAGAATCGACAGGCCTGCTAAGACTTATCTCTACCTCTATCTCCTTCTTAATCTCCGCCTTCTTAAGCTAGCTATCTAGCATCGCCGATCTTCCTACGCTTAGTTAAATAGTAAGGGCTGTGGACGTAGACTTAGACACGGTTTACAACATTAGTAAGCTCCTCTTAAGTCGCAGTAATTTAATCCGTACTAGACTAGAGAACCGTATTGTCGCGGTTTATCTGCTTCTCGATGTTAGGGTTAAGAGCGGTAATATAAGCACCCTATAGCTTTGCAAAGGTAATGCGATCTTCTTTATTCTTAAGCTCGCCGAACTTTAGAACGTTGCACTATAGGAAGAAGTAGACATAAGGACTCCCTCTACTCTAATATTCGAAACGATACTAATAGTTAGTTACGTTAAACTTTAGTGTAAGCACCTTCTCGAGGAACAGCTTAAATCGACGCTTAAAGTATGCATCGGCGATATAAGGGTTGTTCTTAAGGTTCTCTCGGGCAAGGCGTGTACGTTAGTTAGGTAGTAGATTAAGCTATTCGGGGAACCGTAGCATATTGCTAGCAGTTAAGAACTACTGGATATCGGCTGAACTCAAAGTTATAAAGATATCCGGCTTACGAAGGAAACGAACGTAGGTAAGGAGGTTAAATTTACGACTTATCTAGTATAGCCGAGTTCCACGATAGTCGTTACTAGCGCTAACTACGGAGTTAAGTAGGGCTATAGACTCTCGAGATGCAGGGTTGTCTAGTGCGTACGATATTGTCTCTGCGGTTACGGGCCCTCCTTTCTCCTAATACCGATTAGTAAAGAAGTTAGCCGCACTTATCGCTTAAGCTCTTATCGTAGTGTTAAAGGCGTAAAACGGGAAACGTGGATATTATACAAAACGACCGTTATAGTATCTAATTAGATACTAAATAAATATCTTGTCCGACGCACCGCGGATCCGTAGCTACCTTAGATTACCTCGTCTATAGGGAAATAGCGTTAGGAACGCGAGAGATAGTAGAGGGCGTGTTTTGTCGAATTTAGAGAGAGGCACTTCCTTACGATCCGGCATCGTTAGGATTAGTATTAATAGCGGCTGTTGTTGCTAAGCGCTATAAGCTCCTAGAAGTCCCGGAGTAACTTCTAGCTCGGTAAGGGAGCTACGGCGTTTAGCGTCGAGGCGATTAGTAGGTAGAGGAGTATTTATAATGTCGTCGTTTCGCTCTCGAAGTCGATTAGCGAGTTCATTAATAGCACGACTGTCGGCTCTAGTAAATGTAATACCGGTGTAGTCGTAACCGAGTTCTTGTGATTCGATGAACTGTTCGCCATGTGAAGGTTGTCGATTGTCCGAGCCCCCAGATCGATGGCAATGAGATTGCTCGCAAGTTGTCGGAGCTCGCTGTCCGCCCGATCCCAGTGCCGGCTCTGGAGCGTTGCGATTTGTATGCCTGTACTGATCGACCATTCTCACAGCCACGAAAAAAATTGGATTCTATCATTCTGCTCCTACCTCCGAAGGCGATCCGTGCATTTGCAGAGCGCCGGACATTTTTGGGGGCGACAATGGCGACTGCACACCTCCTTGCAAGAGACTGTAGCAGGCTTGAAGGACGAATGATAGAAGAGAGGACTCGAATGGGACGATGCTTGTGAACGCTGCATGACGATGGTTGATCTTGACCTGCTCATGGAGACTTGGCCATGGATTCGGTCCGCTTGCGGAGATTCTGGACTTTCGCCCGCGGGTCTCCGCCCGGAATGATGGTGGCCTGTATGTCCATGTAGGCAAATTGGATTTCAGATTTCGAACATCACTTCCTTACCACCACCACCACCACCACCACCACCACTATTGTCGCTAATTGCTTGTCTTGTTACTAATACAGCATACTCTTATTAACAATTACTAGTAAGTGTGCGCGCGCGTAAATTTACTACTTACGCGTAGGATAAGTAGCTATTTCTTCGACTTCTTAACTTTATTAACAATTACCACTTCCACTACTACTCTTTTGTGCCTCGTAGAGCGCTCGCAGCCTAATATATATAGCTCGCAACCGCGTACGCATATAAAAATAGTATTTATCTTACTTAACTCCGCTAAAGGCGAGCGTCGCAAGTCTAGCCGCCTTAAAGCTCTCTCTCTCGGCGGCCAAAACAATAACAACAACAACGACGATAGCGACTCCGATGTCGAAGTTATAGCTACCCCTTCCTCTAATTAGCCTAGCGACTACTTCTTATTCCGTAAGCCTACTATAAGTGACTTCTTAGACTTCTAGTTTGTCTCCGACGATACCTAGACTTCTTTACTTACTAGAGCACAAGACGTAGTAAGGGAGACTAGGAAGAGCGGTCGGCAGTACCTTTAGCGTATATTAGAGGCTAGTAGAATAATAGAGACGGACGAAGGTATATAGCTCGCTACGCTCGCTAAGAGCTCGTAGGCTAATTAAATTTAATAGGCATCGTAGTAGTTACGCCGTACTACTAGTGCACTAAGCTCGGCTACGCCTACGCTACATTTAAGCCTTCGGAGGGTAGTAGCAAAAGCAGGGTAAACTATACGTACTATATTGCGAAGGGCAAGGCTAGGTACATTGCTAGAGTAGAAAAGGTAATTAAGAAGGAGCCGGTAGAGAAGAAGAGTATTATAAAAGAGAAGGTAGGCATATTAGAGGATAGGATTGCTATACTAGAGACGGAGGTGTTAGTCTTAAAGTCGGAGATAGAGGTTTTAAAGAAGGGTAAGTCTATAGCTTAGCTAAGGGCTAAATTAAAGACTAAGTTAAAGCTAGAGCTAGAGGAGGAGCTAAAATTTAAGGTAGATAATATGCGCAAGAGCTCGAAGAGGGCTATTATAGAGATTAAGGAGTAGGTATTAAGCTACTAGCGTGCTATTAACGCGAAGTTTAGCCGTTTAGGCTTAATAGACGAGTAGATAAGCTACGAGTAGATAATTTAGCCTGCGAGCGCTATAAGAGCTGCTTAGGGAGGCTTATAGGATGCGCAATAATACCTAAATTAAAGCTAAATACCTCGTTTAATGCCTTATAATCCTACGAGCTAGTCTACGTTGCCCTACGAGCGTACTACGAGTTACTTCTAAGGCTTAATTTAAGGGATTGCGTATATTTAGGTATATATTAACAAACTCTCTATTAATCTATTATATCTATTACGGGCTAGCTAACATTGCCCTACGAGCGCACTACGAGCGGTCTCTTAATTATTGCGTATATAAATAAAGCTTATTACTATTATTACTATCGTTCCCTCTATACTCGCATTTAGACAATCCCTCCGTTAATTAACCTCTAGCCTTTATAGCGATCTACTCTTACTACGTTACGTAACCGTTACTACCGTTATTCTACGCAATCTTATCCGTATAGGCGAATCGTGCTAGCGCTACGTAGCTTAGCCGTAGCTATAAGCTAAGCGACTAGTAATGCCGGTGCATCCTATCGATCTCTTCTTAAGTAGTATGTGTTCCGCTTTAGCTATAGATGTATTTAATGTTTAGGTTAACTAGTATAGGGCTATAACATACGCCGGAAGTACTATTAATCTTTTAGAGCTAGGCTGTGAGGGAGTGTGATTAGGTAGTAGCTAACACGTACAAGCAGTCTATATACGAATGTCTATATTGCCTACCGAAGGGAACCGAAGGGAGGCAGAAGGGAACAAAAGGGAGGTGTACGTGCCAAGGCCTCGTACGGGCCTACTTCGGGCCCGGAGCAGGCCTGAATTAGGTCTGTAGCAGCCTAGGGCACTAGCTCCCTAACATTATCCCCTCCCCCCCGGCGGCCTGTCCCAGGTCGTAGAAGTAGTAGCAAAAATTAAAGTTTAACAATAGCCCCGATCCCGACTAATAAGGAAGGGATCGAACCGCGGTGTCTCGTAAGTAGTCGTAGGGGAGTTAGCCTTTTAACAGCTACTCGGCTAGCTAGGCGAAGCGCATGTTAGTTGGATTTCTCGTAACAGCGGTGTGGAACCCTCGTCGTTTATAAAGGCGAAGTGAGCCGCGGCTGCGTCTATAAACACGGACTAAGGAGTCTTGTGAATTCGCTCCCCGTGGATCTAGTCTGTTCTAGGCCTGTCCTTTCGCTCGTAAAGCCTACGCTAGCGTTTAGCGTTATAATCTGTTTATACGCATAACCGTACGTGAATTGTCCGTGAATCCTCCCCGTAACCTTAGTAGGCCCGTAATAGGCCCGTTTTGGCTGTGAATTCGCTCTGTTATAGGCGTCGTAATTGTGTAGCCTTAGCGGCTCCGATCGGTCCTTTATATCTAGTCCTTCGTCCTCGAACTTTCTTCTTCCTTCCTTATTACACTTTCCACTTCTATAGTAGCGCCTCTTTCTCCGATCCTCGAATCGCCTACTAAGCCGACTACCTTACCGCGTAACGAGCTTCTACGTTATAGTAACGCTCGTCGGCGCGTATCGACTCTTATAAGCACTTAGACCGCTATTAATTAAGAAGGTGTTTAGGATCCCAACCGAACTATGTCGTAGCCCGGATTTCACCCTCCTAGTACGCCTCGTGCGCTAGTAGGTAGTAGTAGTAGTGCTGCGCAGACCCCAAGCGGCCCTCTCTTAGGTCTAAATCTCTACGATCCGGCCTCTCTAGCTGCGCGTGCTCCTATAGCGAGCAGTCTTCTAAATCCCGATAACTCGCCCTCTTCGATCCCTCGTAGGAATTCCAATAGCTCGCTTACCTAGCGGCTAGGTATATTCTGGCACTCCTTTGGGCCTAATTCGTAGCTAACGCAGTTAGGTCCTGTTATCGTGGTCGATAGCCGCGCTCTAATCCCGGATTATCTCTATTCACACGCTAAGATAGCTGTCGTAGAGACGCCTATTACTCGTGCGAACCGCCTTCCTTAATCGATCGCCCTACGTCTAGATGCGCGTCGTCTTCCGTGCGTTAACTGTATCCGTCGGTTCTATAATGTTAACTAGTACCTTATAGCTACGTAGCAGCTCCCCGTTACCTATCGCTATAATATAACGGATCTGCCGGAGGGCACCTATCCTACGTATGTCGCTATTCGACAGCAGTCGGCATGCTACCCTATACCTAAGGAGGCGTACCGGGCCTGCAACATCCTTAATCTAATGCAGCGTTCCGTCCTTAAGCATAAGCGGAGGTTTCCACGGATTAACGACACTAATTTCCTCGTCGGACTCGACACTTCTAAGGAGGCCGAGCGC
>JALRMM010000257.1:0-53117 GCA_026122155.1 Zymoseptoria crescenta | reverse complement strand
TCTTTAAAACGAACTCCCTCGAAACGACGTTTATATCTACCGTATTATCGAGGAGAAAGCTCGCCTTATACTCTATACTCGCCGTAGGTGTTACGACTACACCGTAGTAGCGGGGCGCGTAGTTTGCGTCTACTTTATCCTAAGGCAGCTCCGGACTTAAGGATCGGATTCCTTCTTTAAGTCCTTTACTTTTTTCGAATCGTCTTTAAGGGCGGCGACCTTACGTACGCTTAACTGCTTACTTGTACAATTAGTAGCGTAGTGCCCCTTCTTATTATATATATAGTATACGATGTCGGCGAGGTCCCTCGACGGATACTTATTATCCTGCCCTATATTCGTAGGCGGTCCGTAGTAACTGCGGTCGTACGGTTCTAAGTCCCGCTTACGACCCTTCTTGTTTCCGCGCTTGTTCTTCTTATTACTCCCTTCCTTAGCGTTATCGTTACGGGCGTGCTTGTTCTTAGCGGTAGCCTTATTATAGTTCCGGTCTACGGCTTCTAAGCGCGTCGCTAACGTAACTACTTCGGCCCGAGTAGTCGGCATTTTATAATTCTTTACGATGTCCTAACGGAGCGAAGACTTAATCTTTACGAGGAAGTGCCTTATAAGCTACTTCTCCGTATAATTAAGCTAGCTCTCTAGTATATTAAGTTTAATCGTAAAGTTCTTAACGTTCTAGTCGGTCTTCTAATAAGCCGTCTCGTAATCTAGTATTACGCTAAGAAGGCGATTAACGGGATTACCGACTACGTTGCTAACGAACTACTTAAAGTCTTCCTAAGTGCAATTATTAGGCACTAAGTTATCCTAGTAACTATTATACTAAAGATCGGCCGCATTACCCCCGAGCTATATAATAGCGTAGGAAACGCGAACATAGTCGGTAACGTAGTAATAGCTAGAGTTAAGGAACACTAGGTCTAACTAACGAAGGAAGTCCCTAGCCTCCTTAATATTATGTCCCTTAAATACAATAGGATCTTTAAGCTTAGGTCTGCCTCCGACACCTAGCGGATAGTATACGCCGTTAGTATAAATAGACTACGTAATACTCTATAGGTTATCGTCGATAAGTAATAGGGTCTATACCGTAGCTTACGGCTTAGCACCCTATATCTCTATATTATTACGGTTACGGCCTAACTTTATCCGCTAGACTTCTAGCTAAAGAGCATAAAGGACTTCTTCCTTCCTTAAGGCTTCCTTTTCGGCTTCGAGCCTTATAATAGCTTCGGCTACGGACTCTTCCGGCGTCGATATAGGAGCTTTATCGGATCCCTTAGGACCCTCTCCGTATATATAAGGCCCTTACTCTTACTCTACCTCGGGCAACTCGTCCGGGCGTAAGTCCTACGGGGGCTTACTAGCAATACGTCGGGAAGGCATCTTAATAGTCTTAATAGGGTTTAATAGATTGCTACCCTCGTAGAGGTAGAAGAATTAGAATTGTAAAGGCGATAGGGTCTATAGCAATGTAAGGAACGCCTAATATCCACTAGATAAAAGGTAAGATCAATTCTTATAGAATTTAATATGCAAGTATAAGCCCTTCGCCTTATATGCGGTAGGCATACGCTAAGCATTCGTTACCTCCTTAGTTATATAACCGAAGGATAACTTTACTCGACCCGGATTACTACCTTTAGTAGTAATCCTTATAGTAGTCCTTAGCGGTGCTATTACAAGTGTTACGGCTATAACGATACTACTAGGCCTACCCTTACTATCGCCGCTACGCGTTAAGCGAGGAGTTCTTTATCTAGTACCGGCACCGGCTTATTATTATACGGTCCACTACTATAGTAGTGCTCGGTACATTATATACCGGTCTTAACGTAGCGGTAGAGGCGTTTCTAAGGATTATAGCGTATTATATATCTATAGCCGAGTCGTTACGAGGTAGTCGGCTAAGGTAGTCGTAATAAAGGATTGCTAGGCTCCTTATTACGGCGGTTAAGCATTAATATTACTTCTCGGTCGGCTTGTTATATAAGTCGTTTAGGGCCTATTAACTTACGTTTATTACTACTAATAGTATGTTATAGCTACGCCGCCTTCCGCTTATTAGTACGTATAATAGGGTTATAAAGGATTACCTACTCTAGCGGTAGCTAGCTATTCGGCGTAAGCTATATAGTGTCGAAGTTAGTATATATTAGCTTAATTACCGCACTAAAGGGGCTACCGTCGATAAAAGGCTTAAGCTCGTAAGAGTAAGGCGTACTATGTTGTTGCCGCTATTTACTAGTGTATACTAGTACGTCCTCCGGCTTTATCTTACGTTGCTACTTATAGAGCTATATCTACTAAACGACTAATTTAAGAGCGTCCTTATGTATAACCTTATACACCCTCCGCTAGAAAGGATTCGTTCTAAACGTATTAGACGACGACTACTAAACCTTCGCGAGCAAGTGCTTATATCGATCGAGTTAATGCTCGTAAAAGGGCTCTATAGTTATAAAGAAGCCAAATAGATCCTTACGTATAGAGTAGAGCTACGCCTTTAAGTACCCGTATACGCTCTTATACAGTAAAGTTATTATAATGCTATATATATAGTATGCCTTCGTCCACGCCTTAACGTAATGCTTCTTATATAGCTACTATTGCTCGACGAGATATACCTTATAGAGGTAGAGCTATACTATCTTCTTAGTTAGAGTTAGCGGCGTTCGTTCGTTAGTAAAGGGGTCGACAATATCCCTATCCGCTCTAGCTACGTATATAATATACGCTTCCTCGAAGGCTTGTAGTATATTAGCTCGAAGATATGCTCTATAGCCGTCTAGCTACTTCTTAGTTACCTTCTTACGTACGGTCGTCGCCTTATCGTTGCTTCTAGGGGGTAGTAGTATAGCAACTTTACTAAACTTAGTGTCCGCGTAGCTCTATATAGCGGCGTTTATATACTACATATATAGGTAGTATAGTACGCGAGGAAACACCGCCTCGAAAGCCCTTATTAGAGCCCTATCGCGGTTATAAACGACTATTAATAGCTCGTTAATGCCGTTCTTATCTATATAACGCTTAATCTATTAAAAGGCCTATATATAGCCCTCCTTAGTCTCGTCCGGCATAAACACGTAGAGTACTAGAAGGTAGATGCTAGTGCGAGTGCGGACAATAATAGCGAGCAATAGTATGCTATATTTAATAACCTTGTAGGTATAGTTAATTATCCAGATATCGTTGTTCTTCTTCTATATAGCTACTAGCTCCGGATAAGCGAATACTAGTGCATCTAGCGTCTTCGTAGCCTTATTTACAAGCGGTTTATACTAGAATCCTTCGTCCTTAAGAGTCTATATTACTCTCTAAACCGTAGTTATAGTTATAAGCTGCTTACTACGCACCTTCCGCTATACGTTGTAGATGTTAGTAAGGATAATATCGTTATGTTTACTGCCCTTAGGAAGAAACCTCCGCTTACACTAATATTGCACTTCCTTAGCCGATAGGCTAGCCTTCCGTAAGTCCGTAAGGAAGTCGAGAAGGTCCTTACTACGAGTACGGCGACGATGCTAAGGTAGTTCTATAGCATTAGCGGTAGGGTAGTTGTAATATAGCTTCTTTCCAAGACTAATCTTCTACTCGGTTAGCGACTCCTTATTTACCGTAGATACTACTACCGATATAGGACAGCCTATCTTCTTAGACGACTTTATACGTTAAGTGTTAATACTAGCCTCCTTCTACTTCTCCTTCCTTTGCTTTATGTAGTAGTTATTAGTGCCCTTGGAGTATATCTAGCGCTATAAGATATTAACGCCTCTATACTTAGACGGTCCGTTAGGCTTAGAGATCTCGTAGCTATACTATTTAGCATAGGCAATAAGATATTCGCTAGCCTTATGTTCCGTAGTAAAGAGCCTACTAACATCCGGTGTAGGTATTGCATTAAAATGCTCTATATTAGGCTAGTTTTACCCTTCTAAAACCCTCGTTACTATATTAACTTCTCGTCTACCGGCGGCGTAATCTATTACTATAATATTATCGACCGCTCTACTACTATTACCTCTATTATTAGCCGCTTTATCGCTATTACTTCTACTATCGTTTTTACGCTAACTAAGACCTTTATAGATGCCGGCTATACGCGTACGCTCCTTACGCTCCTTTAAAACCTCCTCTTTCTCCTACGGCTCTAGTATATCGAACTCCTTCTACGGTATATTACTATTATTCTTATTATCCTTATTAAGAAGCGCTTGCTCGTAGGTAGACGGCGGCACGGTAACAGCGGCGGTGCTAGCTATAGCGGACGGAGCGGTAATAAGAGGAGGTATTAAAGACGGCAGTAATAGCGACGATAAGGGCACTATAATAAACGACTAGATATAACACTAACAACACTATTTAAGAGACGACTGGACACAACATGGCCGGACACAACATGGCTGGATACCACACCCTCTGCACGTGACCGTGTCAAGCTTCAAATACGAAAATATCAAGCTTTAAATATCACTGGGGGAGGTCCCCACGATTACGAACCCTGGGACGAAGTCAAAACTCTTCGGCTGCGGCTGCAACAACCCCGTCACGAGCCCGCTCGTCATCAGCATTCTGTTCACGACAACGACCTCAACACCATGGCCGCCCTCCGCCGAACCTTCAAATATCCCAGCGAGTCACCCACCTCCTCAGACGACGAGCTCGACGAAGAACACCAAGAACGCCTCATCTCCACCCTCCGCACCGAAGACGCGGCCCAAAACACCCTCTACCGGCGCCTCTTCCTCGCCCTCCCTCTTCTTTCCGTCCTATTCTACCTCTACGCTTTCGTCACCGCCTCGCTCGCTAGACAGCGACTCATCGCGTTGCTCAGCCTATCGAGTCTGGCATGTACAGCGTACATCCTCGAGTTCATGCCACTTGAGACGCCGGATCACAAAGGAAAGAGGGCGGTCTACAAAGTGGAGGCGGCGAAGGGACCGTTGGAGAGGTACCTGGTTTGGTTGAATGCAGGTCTTGTAGGGCTGCTGGAACTGGCGGCGTTGTTGAGTTGGAGACGGGGCGGGTTGGAGGATGCATGGAGGGAGTCGTTGGCGGGATTTGTCTTTGCGTTGGCAATGTTCGCCAGATGGCAGCTTGCTCCGCTGGATCTGGAGGAACTGCAGCAGGCGAGATATGAGCTGAAAGGCGCATGAAAATTCTGGAGACTTTGATGAATCAAACGTGGAACTTTTCGTTCTGAAGGCGAGGCATTGTCGCGCGCTCTCTATCTATCATGACTGCTCTTCTGGTCAAAACGCTGGTCTCACTTCATGCCACGATCTTCGATCCATCGGTGGCTACCTCCCACCCACCAATAACGCCTCGCTCGTCAAACACGGAGCCTCCCAAGTCGCAACCCCTCTATCATTGCTCAACCGTGTCCTTGAACCTGAGCACAGCGTTGCTCGCCAGCAGTCCATCCGCTCCCTTCGGAAGACCCAGCACACTCGCCGGCCGAGTGCGCACGAAATCGTGACTGTAATCAGCGATGAGCACAAGTCCGGCTTCCTTGACGGAAGAAACAAGTGCTGGTACCAGCTCGAGCAAGCGAGAGGTGCAGATGAGGCCCATGAAATTGTTGCTTTGCGCTATCCGGACGGACTCCTTGATGGACATGTCGGTGCGGCCGCAATTGGCGACGACGTTTTGGCTGGAACGGCGTTGGCTGTTTGTGATGGGTGCCACGCCGAGCTCGTTGCATAGAAGTACGGGATCTGGAAGGAGGGTCAGTGTATGCCGCGGAAGGTCATGCGTCTTCGATACGCACAGTTCGGCTGCTTCCAGTTCAAAGCAGTACAGATGTCTGCATTGTAACTGGAGAACACAAAGTTCCTTTGAGGGCCGTCCTTTGACTCTCGAAGTTGTCTTGCATGATCGAAGACTACCTTCAGTACCCCATCAACCACAGCGTTGACGTTCTGAGTTGGTCCAAGCTGAAGCTTCTCCTCTTCCGCGGGTGAAGGGTAACAGACGTGGATCTCCAGATGTAAGTCCGCCGGCAGCAAAGCCAGAGTGTCGGCGAGCGATACGTACGATCGAGCAATCTGGCGTTGGGTGCTTGCCAGATCATCCCGATCGATGCCAGCAGCAACAAGGTTCTGAAGGAGGCCTTGACCCCGACCTATCTCAATGCCCGCCGCCTGGAACTCACGGTAGGTCAGCCTACTCACTAAGTCGTTACGACTGCTCGGCAATGCCCATTCGTTGTGGAGGACGGGTACGCGATCTCGTGTGACCTGCACGAATAGTCTCATGAAATCGCCAGAAAGACTGCTGCCGGTGATGAGGTTGCTTGGGTGGTCGTCGTATTGGCTCGTTGCCTTCCAGTACGTTGCAAAGTGCGTAATCTCGAGCGGAATCCCGTGGAAAGGTGTGACCACCTGGTAGCGGAAGCTGATACGTCCAATCGCACGAAGCCGCGGGTCGAACATCTCCAGGTGCCACTTTCCAGAGCTGCTTGCTTTGCCGGTGAAGACACGACTTGAAGCAGCAGCGCGAGCGATGACTTTGCTGCCGAACGTCGGGTAAATGTCAAAGTCGATGCTGAAGGCTTCGAGGTTTTCGATCTGGAAGGAAATGTTCTTGAAATCGTCTTGCACCGGCAAGGGCAGGTTCCGGGGGATGAGATCCGATGACTTGGAGGAAATCGTCAAACGAGCTGCCGGATACTTCGTATCGCCATAGAATTCAATTGCATCGCAGCCCAGATCCCCAAAGGATAACAAAATGAATGTCTTGGTGGTATCAAGAAAGTTGTGGCCGTAGCGCCTCAATGGGATGATGGGCGGAGGTAACGACAGATCTGGTATCATCTCTGAATCCAAGTCGTTCAAGTCAGGAATCGCGGCAGCTGGTGTAATTGCGGTCAGCGCGGGAGGCCCATTGATTGCTGGCACAGTACGTTGTGAGGTATTCGCCGCCGCACAAGCTTGTGCAAGCAATTGCATGCAATCAAGATGGCCTTCCCACGCCGCGTAGTACATTGCAGGAAGGTCTTTCTCGTCCACAGCCGCAGCATGAACGTTGAACTCCAGCAATTGACGCAAGCAATGCAAGTGACCTTCCGATGCGGCATGAAATATCGGCGTCCACTGGTAAAGCTTGTCCGGTTGATCCATGTCCACCCCGAAGCCTTTCAACATGACGAGAATTCTGTCATCTCTGCCAAATCGAGCCGTCAGGTGCTGCGGGAACAAGCCTTCTGCGTCGGGAATGATCTTTGGTCGGCATTGGAGAATCTGTTCAACAATCGGCACGGATCCGTATTGGCACGCCAGGCTCAGGGGGATGTGATCGGTGCTTCCAGTCGGGTCGACGATGGCGCCAGCTCTCAGCATTTCCTGGACACTTTCCAGTCGAGAATGCACAATCGCATGAACAAGTGGTGTGAAGTTGTCAAGATCCTTGAGATCGACGGTGTCTGGCGCTGATGCGAGCAATATCTTGACCATCTCGGCCCTTCCGTGCATGCAAGCATAGTGCAGCGGAATCCGACCGTACACATCCGGAGAGCGGATGTTTGCACCTTTCGCCAATGCCACGTTGAGTATGCTGGTCTTCCCGTTGACCGCCGCTTCGTGGAGGCAATTCCTCTCATTGATAGGGTCGGCGTAGTTGAAGTCCACCAAATTGGTCTCGTATAGGACGTCCTGAGCACTCTGGGTAGCAGTGTTGACGGTATTGAGGAAGACCCGGCTGATGCGTTCCTTGGCCTCTTCGCTCGCTGCTGTCCGAGCAGACCACTCGCGCACAAGCGTTGTGTTCCCAGCATTGATGGCCTGTATCACCTGGTTCTCAATCTCGTCATCTTGTCCCACAGGCTGTACGCGATTCTCAAGCTCCACGGCCGGTGTATATGCGATCTTTTCTCCTTCTGCCCACGCCTGAAGTTCGAGTAGTCCGGTTGTGGCTTGGTCCGACAGATCGCTGATGACATCGCGGTTGAAGCAGGGTTGCACGTCGACGGCTCTCGAGAGGTATAGTTCTTTGGTTCGCGACTGTGTCAAGATTAGCATTGCGACCTCATAAGCAAGTGATCGAACGGATGCACCTTTGACGTTTTGTCCCACTACTAGATGTCAGCTTAAAGCAACGCTACAATGATATGGCAACACAAGACCTTTTTCAATATCTTCGAGAATGCAGTCTGGTTGACTTCGACGAACTGTTGAAGCTTGTCCAGATCGTTGCTGAATAGTCGGAAGCCTTCGTCGAGGGTCACATAGCTCGAGGAGAGCTTTGAGGCCGTCGTTCCTCGCGATTGAAGACCTTTCTTCTTGTCCAGCAGCGTCCGCAGTCGAAGTTTGAGCTGTAAATTTGTGAGCCAATGGCTTTTGTCCACCTTGCAATCAACCGACCTCGGCCTCCTTTTGTAGATAGAAGATGTTGACTTTCTCCAGCTCTCTCTCCAACCTGAAGAAGAAAGTGGCCTTATTCGCCTGCAGTAAGGTTTGCGAGTCCTGAACTCCTCCATCGCCGTTCTTGTGCACTGCCGACAACACCGGTGTTGCGCTCAGCTTCTTGATGAGCTTCTTGAGAGCCTTGTAGTCGACAAAGCTCGCCGCATACTCGGGTATGTCAAGCTGCCGCTTCTGAATGTGCTTGCCGAACTTCCTGTTGGCCGAAGCTCGTCAGCATCCTGTCCACTGGTCCTGAGTAGCAGCATTGGCCGGCGACGTACATGGTGGCAATGCGACTCGAGGTTTGCGCAAGCCTTGCGTAGCGGTACGGACGAGATCAGCGTTATCTGACGCTCGTGGGAGGTGGATGGGTATGGTTTGATGAATAGGTCGACATTGCGTCCGGACTGTTCAGAAAGCGATCATTGCCGAGCAATGGTCAGGCCCGTGTCGCGAGAGACGCGGTGGAGAAGAGACGTGGTTGTGGTTGTTGCTCGAG
This sequence comes from Zymoseptoria crescenta, assembly GCA_026122155.1. NCBI lineage: Eukaryota > Fungi > Ascomycota > Dothideomycetes > Mycosphaerellales > Mycosphaerellaceae > Zymoseptoria > Zymoseptoria crescenta. The sequence continues at coordinate 44,210 of JALRMM010000257.1, read as the reverse complement.
TGAAGTTCTCCAGCAAGCGACGTAACAAGCAGCAGTACTTCGTGTCTGTCGTCACATGCAAACCTGACTCTGAGGTGCTTGCCGACGAGGTGGGGGCAGCTGGAGGGGCGAGCAGGGACGTCGGCGGCGCGGAACTTGACGACTGGCCGCACAGAGATTGACACAACAGCGCCAGCGCGACCCTACGCTGCAACGAGTGCGGACACAAAATTGTTGACAGACGCGTCTGTAAAAGCACAGGCGAATCGCGACGAAGGCATCATGCACGTGTGTGCCCGTGCAGGTAAGCTAAAGCACTGTCGGCTAAATGCTTGTAAGGCCGGCGGCATTTGGAATAGGAGCGGGTTGCCAAGAAGAGATATGGCTCCGAACACATGCTCGACATGCTTTGGGTCGTAAATCATACTATTTAGGATGCATAGTCCTCCAGATCTTCACACAGCGCCCTACACGAACGCCGGCCCACTTCCACTCGACCTCTGCGTAGCGAGGCCTTCCGGATCCATATCGACCCACTGCTCACTGCCGCCGGTTGTTTGCTCCTGCTGCGCCTTCATGCTGCTGGACCTCTTGACCTCATCTACCTCTGCACTGACCGGCCGCTGGACGTTCGTGCGGGCATATCGTGGTTTGGGAGTCTTGTGCATACTGTCTGCACCGACGAGGCTGAGTGGCTCGCTGATACGACCCTTTCGAGGCGGCTTTCTGCCTTTTCGAGAGCCCAGGGGCGAAGAGCGATCTATGATGGGGGTTTGTACGTGCGATGCCAGTGGAGAGGGAGCACGCTTGGCCTTTTGTTCTTTCCATTGCTGTCGCGGAGTATCTCCTGCTGTAGAATGAAGGGACGAGCCATGCGGGGGTGCAGGCGGCGGAGGCGGCGGAGTGGGCGAGGCCTCCCCCGGGAGCACAAAGTTACGTTCATTTCGAGGCTTAGGCAGGTCCTTGATCCACTCGTTGTCGTCGTCGTTGATTGATTCGGACGTTGTTGTAAGGTTTGAACTGGACATATTTCCTGCAGCTTGTTCGTCGTCCGCACACATAGTTGATCGGGTCATCGCTCGTGGATAGCTGGGAGCGAACACTGATCGTATCCTTTGGCTGAAACGTTTCGACCCGGGGTGACTGGGCTCGACAGACGACGATTCCGAGTACGTCTCCAGCCTTGGTACCGAAGGCCCCACACTTGCCATAGACGACATGAGCGTGGATGATCTGGCATGCTGTCTGGCGTTGATCGACGACTGTCGAGATGCATTGGCGAAGAAACCACTCTGTACGCTCTTGCTTGGTCGGGCCCGGAAGTAGGATCGTCGCTTGTCTTCGAAAGTTTTCGAGGCGCTCGCACCGTCGCTCTGGGCGACCTCCCGTATAGTGCTGCCTCTCATGCTTCTTCGTTTCTCCGCTGCAAGGACCAGTAACGGGTTGACCGCGGTCGAAGCCGATGGAGGCCGCGGGAACTCGCTAGCTTGAGTCGTTTGAGTCGACAGTACGCTTGTCCCTCGTGTGCTGCAGGACGCCATACTACCGCCTTCTCTTGCGGGTGAAAGTCCGAATGTACTCCTCGCTCTGCGATTTCGAGCATTTTGTCTCGATGAGTGTCGTACCATTCCACCTGTCGCTGTCCTTGCGAGCACGTCACTTTGTCGGTTCCTATCGTACAAGCGGCTCGATGCTCGCTTGCTCGGCGATCCATCAGATAGCTCCCTGGACATTTGCGCTATCTCCGCTGCCGGTATAAAGCTATCGTGTGGTGCCGACAAAGCTGCAGATGGTTGGCCCCACTCTGGTATGTTGGCGTCGGCCCTGATCATGTCCTCTCCCATGCCCATGGACGAAGCGATACTGTTCTTCGAAAATCTGTTCGAGAACTTCGATCTGCGCTTGCCTGACTGGGATGGCAAATTGAGAGCCCCAATTTGTGGTGCACCATCATGGCTCCAAGGCTGTATTGTATCTCTGTCTTCGCTTTCCATGCTCCCGTGAATGTTGCGTTCCACGTTGGTCTGTCCTCTGGTGGCATTGCTGTCAGGCGATGGCAAAGGGCGAGATATGGTCTCTTTCTTTGGGGTGTGTTCAACGTCTTGCCTCCTACGCCTTCTTCTACAGCAGAACCATGTAGCCAGTATCAGCAGCGCACTCACCAACAGACAGAGTATGACGATCACCGCGATCAATCCCGGCGTCATGCGGTCGCTGCGCTCAGATGTGTTTGCTGCTGCGGTCGCGGTCGAGCTCGGTCTCATTGTCGCAGTTGTCCTTGCTCGCGTCGATGTTGGTATCGCGCTGCTGGCAGCTTTGATCGCGATCGTAAAGACCTGGGTGTCACCTGCATCTCCTCTAGGCGATTTTGCAAGTAACGTGGCTTTGATCTCGCCAGGCTTTGCAGAGGTCGGTATCTCACCCTCCAGCGTCTTCGTACTGTCGTCAAACTGGAACCAATCGATAGAGGGCGGAAACGTGATGCTAAGATTCACATTTTCTTGCGTGAAGAGCGAATCTGGAAATCGATGGCTCAGTCGTTCTCCCGCTCGAGCCACGATGGTGCCAGCTTCGCCATCGAAAAAGGTCACATGCCCAGCAATCAAATTTATCGTTGCAGTCGCAGAGTTGCCCAATTTGTCCACGACTGATACCGTAACGTTCTGTGTGGTCACGTTCGCTGGCGTCTTCCCGGTGATCGCCAAAGTATTTGCGTTCAGAGCCATCCAAGAAGGCAACTGGGCTCTTGCGCTCTCGAGCTCTCTTGGGCTCACTTGCTGGTCATTGCGGAACAGCTCCTCTTTCAGAGATGTGATCTCGATATCTTCGCCCGGTGTGATGTTGATAGTCTGCTCTTCAGGGACAAACGCTAGCTGCTGCACAGCGATCGCAATGGTGAACGATGCAGAGGTACCCGCAAACCCTTCGACATCGGATGCAATCAAGTCGATGGCCCACGACTGTGGAAATGCACTCAGATCGGGCGCCGTGCCAGAGAAAGTCAATTGATTCGGATCGAAAATGAGCCACGAAGGAAGCGGAGTATGGTCGGCAAGCGTCGCGTAGTAGAATAGCTCGCGCTGTACGATGTCGATGAAAGACGTCCGTTCGAAATCGAAGTGAAACGTTGTTGAAGGTAGCAGTGTAACGATCGTCGGATTACGGCTCGACAAATTCGCAGATGCGGCGATTTGGTCGCTGATATCTCCTGCCAGTATCGGTGCCGGGTTTTTGGAGATGACCAATGTGCCAGGCATCGACGTGGTTCCAGTGCCATCTGTTGCAACAAGTATGAAGGTCTCCGATCCAACATCGCCTTGTCCTGGTTGCCCCTCCAGCCGTCTTGTTGCGCCGTCAAATGTTAACCATGCTGGCTGCTCGACCAGAGTATACACAACGTCGTTGGCGAGAGGCGCAAAAGTGGATTCGGAAAGCTGAAAGCTGTAGGGTTCGCCGACTCTAGCAACCGTGGGTACTTGAGAGTTGAACGGAAAGGCGACTCCAGGTATCGCATGCGCTACCTTGTGCAGGGCGTACAGCGTGCAGAGCAGTGCTCGCGCACGATGTCTCGCCATTTGTACCTGCTCTTCGTCAGTATACCAAATCGACACACAGTTCTTCGTCGACGATCTACCTGGACTTTGGCCTGTCTTTCTGCAATGCTCCGCCTTGTACTTTTGTTTCTGGAGAGGAGCTCGCATATACGAAATGCGGGAACGTAGTACAATTGCGATTTGCGGCGTTGCGCGTGTAACGCGTAAAGTGGCCATACCGGCGTTGGAACCCTTGCTGGGTGCGACTTTTCTTGAGAATGGAGGCGGAATGTCTTAGATTGTGAAGCAAGGGACTGGATCGGTATAGGAATGGAATTGTCAACCACCTGAGAATGCGTAAAACTTACCTTCTCATGATTCGAACTGATGATCACCTTGCGGGATGCAAATCTCATACATTGGTGAACAACGTCTTCGTCTTCGCTTGTGAACTTGCGAACTCATCATAACGGTCGCCGATGTATGCGGTTCTGAAACTCACTCGTATTGCCGCTGCACTCAGTCAGTCCATTGGCTTCAGAAGATAGACGTACCAACACACGTGCCAGCACTAGACATCCGAACAGCTACCTTACCTGTACGATTACATGCCAAGGTACATGTACTGTTAGAAACTGTACCTGCGAGCGCACTCACGAGCGTGCCTGTGCGGTCCCATAGCTGTCAGCTGAAATGCCCAGACAAGCTGCTTTTCTTGTTGCATGTCCGATCAAATAGGTTACATCGTCTGTGCTGTTCGCAGTCCGGCCAGAAGTCTCATTCGGCAACAGATCTGTATCGCTCAATGTCCGTCCAGACAGTGTTAGCGGTCCGTGAAAAGGAAGCCCTGGCACCTCACTGCCACCTCATCAGAGCCCACATATGACCTTATGAGGACAGGAAATGTCCAGTCCACCTCATCAGAGCCCACATATGAGCTTATGTAGGACAGGCAATGTCCAACAAGGATAGCCGTGAACTATGAGACGAGGCGGCGCTCGTGCATGTAGTGCGTGGTGCCCGGTGTGACACGGATGGCGATGAGTTATTTTGGTCCGCTTCGGGCATGATCCGCAGGAGGCCTCAAACGGTGATCATTGGTATGGCTCGGTGTGTTGCAGACCTCCATGTGGGTGATTTTGGGACATGTGTCCTGACTCCTGGGTAAACTCCATGGGCTGCACCTAGACACGGCCACCGGCCAAGCGAGGACGCTGGTCTTACATGCAGAAGCAGTCTTGGTTTTCTCACTCAGTGTGTCGAGGATGGAGTCGTGATTCACGACGCTTGCCAGGCTTGAGGCCGAAGCGCTGCACCTTGTTCGAATGCCAAGCGATGGGCGCCATGGCGATGGTCAGAGGTCGCGGGCAATGTGATGTTCTTGATACTCGTCACGTTGGGATGAACGCCGCCGGCCAGGGTCGCAAGCTGTCCTGCCTTCATCAATTCTGGAGCGAGATGAATGATGCTTGCAAGCACGGCATTCACGGCACAAGAGCTGTCCACGACTTCTTCGTCCTGTGGTGGTGGAATGCACTGCTTGCGGCATCGTGCAGCGGTTGTAGGAAAGCTTCGTTCTGACCTGCACAAGCTACTACTAGAAGGAGCACGCGCCAAGCACGTGCCCAGCCACGCCATCACAGCTGCTGCCGATCCTTCGATGATGATCCAACCGAACAGTCAACCACAATCGACACGGATAATCTCCTCCATGGCCTCAGACGAGCCAGAGCTCGATCACGACGGGTTCGCTCTCGGAGAGGATTTGGTACAAAGTCCGACGCACAAGGCGGCCTCAACAACGACCGTCGACTTCGACGGCCTCTTGAACCCTGCTCTGATCCTGCACGAGGACCTCGCCAAAGGGAATGGTGGACAAGCATGGCCCGCTGGCGTGATACTCACAAAGTACCTTCTACGACGAAAGCGGGGGGAGCTGCAGAGGGCCTCAGTGTTTGTTTCTCCCCGGACTGTCCTTTGCGATGAATGCTGGTCACCACAAACTTGCGAAATCGACTGACCAATGTGATCAGCGTGGAACTTGGTGCCGGGGGTGGGCTATGCGGGTATGGCACGCGACCAATATTGATCCCTTGCACTTCTAATGTACAGTCAATAGTCTTGCCGTGGCGAAAGGATGCAGTCCTGAACGACCTGTGTACATCACCGATCAGGACTCCATGCTCGCTCTGATGCAACGCAACATTGCCCTCAACAACCTCGACAAGAATGTGAAAGCATGTGTGTACGAATGGGGACAACCACAGCCGAACGACATCCCACAAGCCCCACCGGACGTCTTGCTTGCCGCCGACTGCGTGTATTTCGAGCCTGCATTTCCATTGTTGCAACAGACATTACAGGACCTCATCGGTCCCTCGACGGTCTGCTATTTCTGCTTCAAACGGAGGAGAAGAGCGGACATGCACTTCATGAAGGCAATCAAGAAGAAGTTTCTTGTCGAAGACATCATGGACGACCCAGATCAGCCCAGCTATTCTCGCGAGAACATATTTCTGTAAGCCACATGAATCCTGGCCTGCAACGAAGTGAGACATGCTGACCTCAACAAGCTGCACTATCAAGAGAAAGGTTGACCCATGAAGTCGACATTTTGACAGCAATACCCTTCTCGAACATCACACTACCGCGCGGCATATGTCATGAATGAAGGCTGTGTCTTGGGCGGTAATTGACTGGTCAACGATGTGAGCTTGACTTTTCCGCGGCCGACAAGCATTCTACTGTAGACGTCGGTACAGTTCCGAGCGCAGCTTCAAAGCTTAGCTACCCTGCCCTGCGCCCTGTTATGCTTCCTGCAATCGTTGAAGCTCGTGTCACCTCAGAGGATTCAAGCAGTAGTTCTACATCAACGCGGCTCGGTGAATGGAGACGAAGCTGCGAAAGAGAGCTGCGGTACGCGCGGCAGAATCTGAAGTGAGATCATGTCGCCGTTGATCTGTGAATAGTGGACGGCTCACAGCGGCGAACGTGCAAGGACAATCGCTGTGATTGCATGGACATTACCCGCTGATCCAGTCAATCAACTGGGGTGGTCCGCCTCGCCCTCGATCTTGGAAGCTTGACCGCAGTTGGAATGGCAGTTGTGATCATGCATCTGCATAAGTTACACACGTACTGCGCTTCGAGTGCGGAATGTACCTTCAACGAGAGGTTTGCCTGACCAATGATCCCACAGCCCGAGCATGTGAGATAGGCGCTGCTCCGCCGACGTCGCGAGTCGCAGCTATCAAAGCCACTTCGGTCCTGAGGTTGTTTGCACGAGTAAGTGATGAGCATGACGACAGTCAATCAATGCTCGCGATGCTGTGTACGTTGTTGCTTCGTTGTCCATACGCCAAGATCTTCTCGCTTCTCGAACAAGGGCTCCGTCATCTGTAGGGATAAAGCTCGGCGTCGCGTTTCTAGCAATCAGCGGATTGCTAATACGGTAACAATGAACAAGCTTATCGGAGAATGACAGCGCGAAACAAAGGCCGGGCGAGTATGGACCCAAATGACCCGAGGCCGCTGCGGCCACCCACAGACACTCACAGCCAGAAAAGCGACGGAAAGTCGGCACCCTGTCCTGCTGTAGCGCCGAAATCGCGCCAAAGGCTAAATGGGCCATGGCCATGGCTGTGACCGATGAACGGACAAGGGCCTCGCCTGTGCCACTTCCGCCATATCCCACCAGCGCCCGCCGGCCTCACTTGTATCTCTCGATCCTCCTGCCCACAACTTTGACGCTCCGCCTGAGCAGTGCCCCACGGTTCAGAGACATGTGTCGACCGTCATCCTGTACGCATCAACTGGCTGGCCATTGAAGAGAACCCGTGTCGCCGAGCTCATCTCTCATCCCCGACCTCATCCCTCATCCTGCGCCCAACCATACTCAGCTGGAAGTAACAACCCAGCCGCTTACGTGCAGCGCCCACCACCCCGACAAGGGCTGGATAGGATCGATATACTAGAAGATTACAACACAACAACACATCAACACAAACATGCGTCTCAACTGCTTTCGTGCCGGCGCTGGCAACGCGCTCGACCAGGACGATGCGCCTCGTGCGCCTAGAAAGAAGGGCGGTATTCGAAGGACAGGAACAGACCAATCGAACGCGTCGCGTTGCAGCACCGCATCGAACTCCAGCATATCGAAGCTGCCGCCCTGCAATCGCGAGAGCAACCCTAAGATCGAGGCCATGATGATGCCAGTACCTGCGGAGCCACGAGCAAGCCGATGCTTGCGATTGAGTCAACCCAAAACATACAGCAATATTGTCGACTCGATGAAGGCGACAAGAGGATGTCGGGACTGGAGGAGCTTTGGAGTCTTCTACGCCGACGAGGTTGACATGAGCCTTTCTGCTGAAGATGTTGCTCGCCGACGGGCTGCCGATTGCGAGAGGAAGCTGCGTCTCCTGAGCCTCTCTTCGCGGGAAGCCCGGCACTCGATCGACGAGGTTGACATGATCGGATGAAAGAATGTCATCATGTCTTCGAAGTCGACCTCAAAGAAACCTGGACGATGCGAAACAGAGTACCTAGCGGAACGAAAATCGTGCTACGGCTCACAGCCAGATGGATCAAATATCCAAATACCAAGGCTGATGTGGGAGCTCGCTCCCGTGGCGCATCATCGGGTCGGCGAGCCTGCTGGACCCGGTGGCTCTGATGACTCTTTTGAGATTTGACTTTGAGATGTCAGCATAACGCGACTGGATGTCGTTTGCCAACGCAACCGGAGATAGAATTCACCCAGACGTGTCACTGGTTCACCAGGCTCCGAGAATCTCTTGCGGGACCGCGGTCCAATCTTCCTCTATATCTGCCGCAGCCCGTCCAATCCCGGACACCACCATCGCGCACGCAATCTCGAAAGCGTCACAGCATTCACGATGGCAGCGCATGGCGAATCGCTCTTCAAGAAGCAACGACGCTCCAGCCGAAGCATTTTCACCAAAACATCGACGATGTCGCTGCTCACACGAACTGTCACCACGCATACAAGACCTGCCAATTACAGGCTCATGCCCGAGCACGTCGACCTCGCAGCGCAGACCAAGTCGGCACAAACTCAACGTCGCATCAAACATGGTATTTTCGGAGACAATGAAGTCGACTGGAGATCCATTCCAACGTGGCATGAGAACTCCTGCGCATACACTGTCCTGAAATCCATGCCATACCTCCGATGTCAGTCCGACGAAGCCTATTTCGCAACCATACTGGTCAGCTTCCGCCTGCACAAGCCTACAGTGGCTCCGAATCCAGGATCAAACTCCGACACTGTCGTCGTCGACGGCGAAGAAATGGTCGACATGATCGGATGATCGATGGCGGCGGCCATGCAAGGAAGAATCTAGTGTGGTTCCATGGATTGTGTCAACTACCATCTTTCGGGACCGGGAATACCGCCACCTGGGAGGGAGGACAGGAGGATGTAGTGGACTGCTACTTGTCGAAGTAGCAGAGACCTGGATGACATTCAGGAAATTGAGGAAAGGTTCACGCGCAGAAGGGCAGGAAATGAGCATTAATTGGGGTCTACTTTGTTTTGTCGAGCGTTATAGCAGGATACCCATCGGAAAGCTCAGGCGAGCATATTAGGATATGTTTACAAATGTCGCTGCACGACACCATAATGTCGATTCTCTACTGTCATATACCTTACGCTGCACCAGAACAATTTTTTCAATGTATCGTGATCCGATCTGATGCTCTTTCACATGAAGAGCCCAAGTCTTGGCACAACTCCAACCTCGACTCTTTGTTCCTAAGACCTCTATCCATCACACATCTCACCACGATGCTCCCTCGACCGCGCCTACGACTGGGCAACCTCCCCTCCCTCCTCAAACCCCAACATGTCTCTCGTCGAACCCTCGTCGCCGCTCCCCGCCCAGGCTCTGGCCCACTAATGGAACGCCGCGCCGACCGCGACCTGCCCTCCATCTCCACCAGCACCCGCAACGGCTGGGTCCGCACCATCCCCCTCTTCGCCGTCATCGTAGTCGGCTCCGCCCTCGCCATCTTCAACTACCAGAAAACCTCGTCCTCCGTCGTCAGCAGCACGCTCTACGCTGTGCGCACGAATCCCGAAGCGCGAGCCATCCTGGGCGATGAGATCTATTTTGCGAGTCAGATTCCGTGGATAAGAGGCGAGTTGAATCAGATGCAGGGGAGGATTGATATTAGTTTTTGGGTGAAGGGGACGAAGGGACAGGGAAAGATGAGGTTTAAGAGTATGAGGAAGACGAGGATGGGTATTGTGAGTTTTTGATCTTGATGCGTGGCTGCAGTGGCTGTGGCGATATCTGCTGCTGTGGCGCAGATGCTATGGTGAACGCTTTGCTGACGTTGTGATGCAGTTTGAGACTCTCGAGTGGAGCCTTGAGCCTGAGGGCGGCCAGAAGATTTCGCTGCTGGATAATGAGGGCAGAGATCCGTTTCAAAAGGTTATTGAGGGCTAAGTCTTCGGAGAACGTGCATTCGCGGTTGGAATGGAAAAGAGCACACGGAAAGGATCACGACCAGCGAAGTTTCGAGCAGCTCGAAGTCGATGAGCACTACAAACGGCGTTATCTTGCGGCCGAAGTGTATAGACCGGCAGACATGATGTTCAATAAGGGAGGCTGGGTTCGATGGGCCATAGAGCTTGCGAGCAGACGGACTTTGAGGCCGACCATCTGTTGGCAAGTTGGTCATAAGCTACGGCGAAGAAGACCAGAAGGGCAAAGCACGTTGAACGTGATCGTTGGATGTCGCACGACTGCACAGCTCTCGTGCTGCAAGGTTCAGTATTTGATCAGAGGTCATACTGAGGAGACTAGGTACTCCTATCATGCTATTCTATGTATAGCCTACAACAAGGAGCATTCAAGGTTCGAATGCTAGTGTACATGGCACTCCCCCTGTGACCGAGCAATCACCTGCCCACATCAGTCTCCAAAGTCTCGACGCGCTCATCATAAAGCGAACCACCACAACGCAGGATGCGTAAATTGCGAACGAACTGCAGCGGACTCGGCGTCTGAAGTAGTCGAGGGCGCTTCTTCGACCCTTGTTCCACCGCCGTATCCACTGCTCGAACTTCTACTCGAACTTCTTGCACTGGCCGTGCTGAGATCGCCAGAGTGTGAGTCCGCTATCCTCGTCTGGCTGGCGACAATGCTATCGGAGTCAGTGCCCAGCTTTAGGCTACTGGGTACGACAACAGGCGGAAGCGTTTCCATCGTTTCTGATCCCGTCGCTGTACCTATGAGGAACAGCCCGTTCAAGGCTTTGGTCAGTACTTGGTTGGCGATGGTGACCGCCGCGCCTCCTACAGACAGAGTGTTGCCATCGATCACCAAGGCTCGAACAAGACCTTCCAGAGTGGAAACGGCAGATGGTCCATTGACTGATTTCAGTGTGGCATCGGTGATTTGGAGAGTCGTGGTGGGTTCGTGCATCGTTTGAATCTCGCCCACTTCAAATGTTGTGGATCCTAACGTTATGATGCCACTGTTGACTTCTATCGCCGACACTTTGCTGGTGATCCGGGATATGGCCGTATCAGAGTTGGGAGCGGCAAAAGGGGTGTTCCGTTGAGGCTCCTTTGATGAAAGGGCTTGCATGAGGACCGAGATTGCCGCAGCAGTGACCGTGCCAGGGTCGAACATGGCCGGCTCTTCGTGCTCATCGACCGTCACACTCAGCGGTGCGAAGATGAAGTATGGAGTGTCCAGAAGATGCTCATCTGTTGTCGTAGGAGCGGTGGGATCACATATCACTGGAGCGTGGCTCTCCGGGCTTGGTACGTCAGGCTCTCTGTTGACGACTTGATTGCGGAAGTTTGTACAATCGAGGTCTTGCCCGGAGTGTGTTCGTATACAGGTGTCGAGTCATCTGAGGACCCTATGGCTGCTGCTGTGCTTTCCGCAGGACTGCTGCTCGAAATTGTTGGCAAGCCATCTGCTGCAGTATTTGCGGACGGCAGATGGGTGTTCTGCGCCAGGGGATTGCTCGGTAGTGGCGACGGCGCAGCTGGAGTAGCCTCGAGCTCCGACGGCGTCGTTATACTTGCGGCAACATTTGCTGGTTTCAGCGCAAGCGGAGGGTCGAACCAGAAGTTCGCGATGTTGTTGTTCCAAAACGAACTGGTTGACCATTCAGGGACCATGTCTCGGATCTTCGTAGGTAAAGCGAGGATGGGATTCACATCACTCCAGATAGTGCTACACTCTGGAGGCGTGGTCGCCGATATTGGCACCCATCTCACATTTCCGTTCGACAGCGCCATAGTAGAGGTCCTGCCCTCGCTGCAGCGGTATTGACAGCTGTAAGCACTTGCACGAACAGGCCAGTTCAGATCTGCGTAATCGAGTGGTACGCCGGTCCCGTAAGCCTTATGCCAACCGCCGCAATGTGACGAGATGTCACTCGAGTGGAGTGGAACAATCAGATCCGTAAAGGTCGGTCCCACAGTGTCCCAGAAACCATCGTGGGTGGCGAACAGAGTCTTGAATGAAACGTACACCGAAGCACTGTTGAATGTGCGGCCAATCGTCGTTATCTCGGATGGTCCGGTGTCCATGGGTGCTGCGGATGTAGCGTGAGTCTTGCTGCCACATATAGCAGAATCGTTGCTTTGTATAGGGAAGTATATCAAGTCCACTGGACCTCCACCGATCAGACAAGAAAGCTCTCCTCCTTCCAGATGGGCCGGGTGTCCGCATTGCCGCAACACCTCGCGGTCGTCAATTGTCATGATGTCGGTGTCAAAATAGAGCGCCCGGCAGTCTCTTGGCTCGAGAGAGAGCAAGGCTGTGACTGAAAGCTTGGAGTCAGCTTTGAGGTGAAGCTACCCCATACCGTTCTTGTTCCGCTTCAATTAGTTGTTCTAGGTCTGATGTTCGCCCTTGCTGAGCCATCGCTTAATGTGTAAGTGCTGACATTCGCAGGGTATGATGTCGAAGTTGACATCCACGTTCCAGTAGTCGATGGAAAGAGGTCGTGATTGACCACGTTCTGTTCGCAATTTGTGAGTCCCAAAATGATGCGCTCTGATTCCGCCAGGTAGCTATTCCGACCAGCATTGCGCCGCCGTGATCATCGCGTGCGAAGCCATTCTGGCATTCGGTGCAGCGGTGAACACATTTGCGTGCATAGGGTAGTTTGACGTTGGTTTGGCGGTGAATAGCGTCGTGACGGACGGCGATGGAAACTTAAGCGGTCCTGATCGCGATGATGCTGCAGCAAGAGCCTGTAGGAGGCGATCCCGGATAACGGAATCTGCCACACTGGTTGACGACGTGTTGGTATATGCTGCCCAGCTATCAGCCACGACCTCTATCAATCTAGAAATTGACGTACATTTCAGCCCGGATGCGTTGCGTTCGAGAGCGAGGAGGAACGTGGCTAAAAGAACATGCCATTGCAATGAGACGAACCGGGTGATGTGCATGGTTCACCGGCGGGTCGACTGGGACCTGGCGATGGGGTGTTGAAGACGAAAGGCACCCAAGTGTGGCGACATCCAGCGGAAAGGTAGACTGATAGCATAAGAGAGTCCCTACATTGATCGAGTCCCTACCTTGATCGGAATCTTAAGCGCTCAATCGTCGTAATCCGGCAATCGAGACCCAAGACGTGGAGTGGTATCACCCGCAGGAGGCCACTGTCGAGGCCAGTAAAGAGATGTCGGAAGCGCGCAAAACCGCGGCTGCCATCAACATCTTGATGCCGCCTTCCTTGTATCGTGGATTCGTTGCAGAGAACTTGCGTATTAACCCCGAAGCTTTGGCAGACGGAGAGAAATGGCGTGCATCCATTGATCAGACCGATCAATGTTTGCGGCGATGTTCTCCGCCAGATTCTGCGCCGCGTGCAGTCTTACAGTCTTGTGCATACTGGTTCCAAAATCGGATTTGCGCTGCACCGATGAGAGTGCTTGTATAGCCGCCTACCTCGACTCGGCCAGCGAAACTTTGGTCTTAGATGCGCCGTGCGACATGGCTGGAGATACGAAATTGCGACAGTGCCAATAATGCGAGCTGTGCGCGCAATTAGCATCGAATGGCTAATGGTGTCGTTGTTGCAAGAAGCATGATGGAGGTGAGCCGAAGAACGATGCATCCAGTGCCAAGCAAATCTGACCCAAAGGAGGTGCTCGCCGATCCATTGGTTTTAATGATGAGCGACCTCGACATCTGAACATTGTCCGCACCTCCTCGATCACACGACCATGCAGAGACTCATCGCGCGCACGGAGCGAGCGAAGCGATCGGCGCTTCGAGCAGCGACCAAAGCAAAACAGCACAAAGACAACGGCGAAGCATGGGAGCGGAACCAGAACAAACAGCGACTAGTCAGTTACACGAACGATCTCATCCGACAAGAGCGAAGGAACAGAAGACACGACTGGGAGACCGGTCCACTGGCGCCTCGACGAGATGTTGGAGAGAATGAGAAGACATACGGCGCACATTCGATATACACGACTCCACGACCAGAACTCGACCCGGATCAGCGGCCCAAGTTCTTTCCCTTCAAGGAAGGCGACCGAGTGGTCATCACCAGAGGACGTGACAGGGGCAGGATCAGCGTCATCGACGATGTCATCGAGAAGTCAGCTTCGGTGCGGGTGAAGGATCTCAACCAGTACGACGTGCATATGCCGGAGTGGATGAAGCAGAGGCAAGGCGAGACTCGCGACGTGGTCACCATCTCGCTCTCTGTGCCTATAACAGACCTCAAATTGGTATACCCTCTCCCTCATCCCGAGACTGGGATCTATCGAGACGTCGTCATTGATCGCCTGGTCCCGGTTGGCCGGGAACGCACATGGCCGGAGAAGGAGGAGAAGGATCGCGCGATACCGGGCACCACGACTATTATTCCATGGCCAGCACAGCCAGAGGAGGAGTTTGAAGACTTCGAGGACGATACGCCACGAATCTCTGTCGATACACCGACCTTTCAACCTTATCTGTTGGCTCAGCCAATGCCGGGTAGTGTCATCGATGAGCTCCGCAACAAGTACAGCAAATTCCGAACACGGCATGACCCCGAGTACCGAGCGAAGAAGGAGCTGGAAGACGCGAAGGTGGAGGGCAGGAAGGGTCTGATCAAGACAATGCGGACACCACTACAAGAGGCGGCGGATATGAGGGCGAAGCAGAAGGCCGCGGAGCGGAAGAAGCTCACGCCTGAGCAGCTGGCGAAGATTGGTGAGGTCATTGCGAAGGAGCGGGCGAGGACATTAGCGTTCACGGCCGCGATCGAGCAGGAGAAAGCATAGCTTCCTCGTGAGACAAAACTTGTACCATATCATCTACATCACACCCTGTACAGCTGCTACGAGACGCCTATGGCTACGTTTGGCTAAGCTTCCACTCCTCGGCGATCTGCGTATATGTCAAAAACTCCACCTCGTCGCCGAAGCTCTGAAGCCACTTCAAGAATCGCTCGACCATGCCGATGACATGGGCCATGCCACTCGTATCTGGATGGATGATGATGCTGAACACGACCATATCGTCTCTGCCATCATCGATCTCGCTCCTCAGCCACTCGAATCGATCCATCCACATACGCTCTACCATTCGCACATCCACGTAACCCGCACTATTCGGGGTATTGGGGAAGAACTGCAACGGGGTCATGTCTTCCGTGTAAAAATTCGACGGGATTTCCACTAGGTCCGACTTGGGAAGCTTGCTGAAATCAGGAGAGGGCTTCATCCAGTCGGCCGCGTTGGCTGAAGGGCTGAAGTCGATCGGAGCAATCGGTGCAGGGTGCTTCGGCAGGAAGTACGGAACGCTGTCGAAATGACACAGGGAAGAGTCCCATAGAAAGTCGTGCTCCTGCAGGAGAGCAATCGTCCGCTCGTTGAGCTGGTACAGAGGTGCTCGATATCCTCTCGGCTTCTTCCCGGTCATTGCCTCGACGAGCTCGATGCATTTCAGCAGTACATCGCGTTCCTGATTGGCTGTCATCTGGCTCGCTGCTTCATGTGCGTATCCATGCAAGGCGATCTCAGCGCCAGAGTCGATGATGGCCTTGCTTTGCTCTGGGAAGGTTTCCAGTGAGTGGCCGGGAACACACCAGGTGACTTTGTCTGATATGCCCAGTTTCTTGAAGAGCTTCAGGAGACGTGGAACGCCTGTGGTGGCGCTGAAGTAGCCTGCACTGAAGTCTGAGGTGCTGTTCTTGGGGTTCGCTCCGGTGCCGAGCCCTGAGGTAGATGTCAGCAATAGCATTGTGTTGACATGGTTGTGGTATCAAGGCTGTGGGAATCTTACATCCTGATACCGCATCGAAGTCAATCGACCAGGCGATCTTTATCTTTTGCTTTTGCTTGATCATTATCCTGGATATAGCGACGTGGTGAGGTCGAGTCCTGACGAAGCTGATGAGCGAATGACGATGTAAACGCAGAAGCTGAGGTCGACCGTACCTTCCTATTTGGGCCCAGCCAAAGATTCACGACAAAACACGAAATGTAATCACATCAACGAAGAGAATAGCTTTTCAAATCCAAACCAGTTGCCCGCGGGATGGGGATGGGTCGCAGCAAATGAAGAGGGAGAAAGCAAAATTCAGCGAAGATCCCGGCCTTCGAAGCTCTCTTTCGGCAATTCTTGGGTTGCACATCGTATATCTCACGATCTATGTTTTCACATTTACCTCCTCTTCCCTCCATACTATACGACCTTCCATACCTCCATCCACGCTCAAACACTCACCAGACATGTGTCCAGCAGCACGATGGCTGGCAAGGAAAGCCACTGTCCTTGCAACATCTTCTGGCTGTGCGATCTTCCTCAACGGCACCGTACTTTGGGCCTCCAGATACAACTCTCGAGGGTCATCCAATCGATCTCCAATCAGCTCCGTATTGACCCACCCAGGAGCAACAGCATTGATACGAGCCTTCGAGTTGATCCGCACAATTTCGTTCTTGACCGTCCGGACAAGGCCGTATTGCAGAGCAGCTTTACCGCTTGCATATTCAGAATGACCAGCCTGGCCAAATTTGCCGCATTCGCTCCCTGTGACGACAATGGACAGGTTTTCGAGCTCCTTTCCAGTAGACTCCTGAGCCTTGATGGCCGCAAGTAGGAAGTGCTTGATAGTGAGGAAAGCTCCTCGTACATTCACTTTGTAGACATTGTCCCACGTCTCCAGTGGCATCTCCCAGATGTTCGGATGACTCTGTTCGTTCGTGATGCCAGCATTGGCACATAAAACGTTGATCGGGCCAAAGTGTTCCACGGCGGATTGAATTGACTTGGCAATGGAGTCCTCGTCGGAGATGTCCCCTTGAACGTTGAACACATTCGCCTCAGCGGCAGCCTGGGCGGGGCGAAGGTCATGTGCAGACACTTTGCAGCCAGCAGCTACATCTCGTTAGTCGGCATGTCGTTCGGACTTGATGATGTGGCCCACCGAGCAGCTCCTTGACAATGTTTCGTCCGATCCCTCCTTGAGCTCCCGTCACGAAGGCGTGGCAACCTTCAAGAGCCAAGAACGACATGATTGTTGACTTGAAACTGCGGAGATGAATATATCCAAGCGATGCGTTTGTTTCTTGAGACCGGCGGCTGAATGTGAAAGCTATCGAGCTGCACCTACCTCACAAGGTGTGCTTACGTAAATGCGACTGGCATCCTTAGGCCAAATTGCTCAAACAAGACGTCGACACCAGACATTCCTCTCCGGTTCTGCCTCATTCTAAGGACCGCCCATTCCTCTGATCCTCGGGATAAGCCAAGCAGACGACATCTGCTTCATCAATCTGCCGTGAGATATCGTTCGTCTCAGGACTCGGGTCAGGAGCCTGCATGTGCTTCGAGACTGACCTTCGCCGGCTTGGAAGTCTGGAGAAAGCGGGAAGCGGACGTAGCCTGCGATAGAATAGCTCTGGACTTTTGTGAAGCGGCGTTTTGACCCAGATGGTGTACAGCTTGTGCTCGATGGTGTGGAGTTGTACCGTACAGATGCACATTCTTCTTTTACCTGCACTCTCAGGCAGAAGCACGTGTCGATTTAGAACTACGTGGCTTTGTGGGGCTGAGAGTCTAGAGACTTGCAGGAGTCAACTGCAATTTCCGGACCCAGTCCCAGCTTTTTGCAGTGCGTCTGCGATGCAGAGTCCCCCATCGCAGCTTTCCATGGACTCCCATCAGGCGACATCCAGAAGTTCAGAACAACGCATTCTAAAGTTCCACGACAGCTACAGGTTCAAACGTTGGAATCTTGAAACAAGAAGCATGTCGGTGCTCGCTTGCCGTTCGGCTGCATGTCAACGTGGCGGGCCATGGATAACCACCCGTCGACCGGGTGCGCATTCCAATCATCCGCACGATTGGTAACTCCCTGACTTTGAGCGGTTTGAAACAAGCTGGACCAAGCCTCTGGAAGTTACTTTTCGATATGGATAGAGCATCTGGAAGTCGCAAGAAGTCGTCGGCAGTACACGATCGCCTCCACCCAATGCGATGCTGTCAAAACTGACATGTTGACAACGACACAACCTGTCCAGCACGTTGAGAAAAGCTGTGGATCTTGTGTACATGCAGTCCGAGGGGAAAAGGCTTGCGTGCGGATTCCACGACTTGTCTCCCGCAGTTGATTGGCGTAAGCTTCGTCCACCAAGGGGTTCGCCGGGACGGCAGCCCATTCGGGCTTCGGCTAGTCGCAAGGAAACAGTGGTTCCTGACTTTGACTGGACTCTGCAACACGCCGAACGGATGTCCGTGGTCCACCTATCATGCTTGCTGGCGTGCCAGAATACGACTCGGTGTGATGAGAGTAGTGTGAGTGCGGTTGCAGGCTGTGTACCGGCCGGTCGCAAGGTACCTTGTCCGCCCTGCTACAAGTAGAAAACGCTGCCACATACGAGGCTCCCCCTTCACACACTCTACGCTTCGCAGGTCTGAAGAATCGTCCTTTTCCACTCCTTACCCTTCGTCACTCCTTGGTCTTTGATAGATCTATACGTTCCTTTACAACAGCAGACCGACAGCCAGACTTACACGACAGGCCATCTAACACGTTCCTTATCAAACGGACGAGAGCACACGCCTACAACAGCATCATCATGTACACCAACAACATCCTTGCTGTTACCGGCCTTCTGGTCGCCGCTGTGGCCGCAGTTCCCAGGGCAGAGTTTCAGCGAAACCACCAACACCACCCAAAACGTGATATCGTATGGGTTACCGAATACCAGGAAGTCGTGGAGACCATTGCTGTCACCAAGACCGTTTGGGTCAAGCCAGGCGAGACCAAGCCGACTCCCTCCTCGACCCAGGAGCAGAAACACGTCCAACCTGCTGCTGCTTCCTCTCCCGCGCCCGTCGCCCCAGCCTACGTTGCTCCTGTTCAAAGCGAGCAAGCAGCTCCGGCCTACATCGCGCCTGTCCAAAGCGAGCCAGCTGCGGGGTCCGTCCCATCTGTGCCAGCATATGTCGCACCCTCGAGCGAGGCAGCTTCCGCTGCTCCTGCGCCAACCTCTACATACGTCGCTCCAGCCCCATACGTCGCACCAGCGGCCTCTTCCGCCGCAGCTCCCGTTGCGTCCAGCGAGCCAGCTCCGTCCTACGGCGGCGACTCCGGCGGCGGCTCCTCTGGAGGACAGACCTACTCCGGCGATATCACCTACTTCGACGTCGGAATGGGCGCCTGCGGCATCAACAGCACTCCAAACGACAAAGTGGTCGCCATCTCGCACGTCCTCTTCGACGCCGTGAGCACCGGCAACTCCAACACCAACCCGCTGTGCAACCAGAAAGTCTCCATCACCGGAGCTGACGGCAACACGTACACTGGCACCATCGTCGACCGCTGCGTGAGCTGCCTCGAGGGCGATCTTGATCTCTCCACCACGTTCTTCAACACGGTCACCGGACACGGCGATGGTCGCGTTCACAACATGAAGTGGTCTATGGCTTAGACCTGTTCGAATGGTATATCATCTTTGGAATGACGGAGCTGCTTGCTGGAGTTGATCTCCGCACAGACAGGACAAGGTGAAGTCCATTCCCGCAGACCGGGATGGCTTGGACATAACAGATAACGAGTTTACGACATCGGAGAGAGAGAGAGGGAAAAAGGAACTTGGAGAAACAAGGTATCAGAACGCAGAACACCCAAAAGGCAGGCCCGGCGCATCGGCTTTGGGGACATATCTAGACGGAAAAAATTGTGGATGGTGGATCGATGATGAGAAGGGATTGGGTATCTTGTCGATATCTGCATTCCTTGTCTATAGACTTTTGTCGGTGGGAACAGTACAGCACACAGACTTGCAGCTCACCATTTCCATCGCCTTTTGTGTGACGCTCTCTGGTAAGGCATATGGAAGTCGATGGCTCTCCGAATAGAGAGGTGCGGGCGGACAATGATCGACATGGAAGAGCTTCACGCTCACCTCGTACACTCCCTCGATCCATCAGTCAGACCGAAAGAGCCGCCATACCATACCACCTCTCCTCTTCCGTTCTCATCGCACCCTCACAGATCCGCGTTCATCAAGAGCGAAACAATGGCCACCCCCGCCGACTTCGCCCGCATCGGCAACTACGCCCGCATGTACAACCCCAACCAAAACATCGACCGTCGAAACCGCGACCGCACCACAACGCTCGAAGTCCTCTCTCTAGGCTACTCCCGCACCGGGACCCTCTCCATGCGCGAAGCCTTCGACATCCTCGGAGAAGGCGGTGGAGGTGCAGTGTGGTGGGACGAGGGTGCCGGCTGCGGCGAAGGCGAGGTCGAAGGAGGTGTACTTGAGTCATTATGCGTTGGTGAGGGCGATGGCGGAGGAGGGGAGGAGATTGGAGTATCGGCTTGGTGATGGGTGGGAGCCGTTGTGTGAGTTTTCTGGGCAAGGAGGTGCCCGATGTACCGTTTCCGCATGTTAATGATGCGGAGTCGAATTCGCAGGGTCTCAAAGAGTTGGCTGTCATCATGGTCGAGAGCGCGGTGTGGCATGGCTGTCAAGGTCGGAGCGGTGGTAGGACCGGGCATCGCTGCTTTTGCTTGGTGGTGGAGAAGGAGGAGTCGATAGATCTGAAGTCAGCGCGCGGGCGAGTCGTGTGTATTGCACTAGTTCTTGCGACATCTTGTTGCTAGACATGCTTCCACGTCGTTACCGGTATTCTCACCTCGCGCAGCTACGCGCTGCATGGCGAATTGGCGGTTATCATCGAGGCAGTCTCGCTCAAGCTGTCTTGTCCCTGTATCGAACTGCCTTGTGCCGGATGGTCCTGATGAGGAAGCGGTCCGGCAATCTCGCTCAGGAACATCCGGTGACAACTCAGCTGAGGTGGAGTCGTGAGAATCATCGATTCATGTGCGAAAGGTACACATTGGGTCAGTCTCAGAAGTTGATTCGATGTTCTTTCTTATCGATAAGGGAATAGCCATCAACGACAATTCTTTTTTATTGGCGATTCAGCATCTTTCAAAATTTAGAGTTTTTGCATCGGGCTGAGAAAAGGGACATCCGCTAGCCCCGGACGTAGCCGAGCCAGTCAGAGGCCGTGGCTCAACAGCTCGTCCGGCTCGGAGTCTCTTCTCGTCCCTCCAGTCTCTCCCTCTCCAACATGAGGGACAGATCTCAGTCGAGCACATCAATCACGGCCTCTTTGAAGATCTGGTCGATCGAGTCACAAAGCATCCTGCAGGGGAGACGATGTTTTGCTTTCGCCGGGTGATTTCCGGACGTCCCGAGAGTCAGCTCGTATTGCCACACAACAGATCGAAGGGAATACAAAGATGACGCTCGGGAGGGATCTCAGTCGTGACAACTGCACCCGGATCTCGTCGCCGACCATACCTCGTGGTGGACTGACGACTGACGACTTGGACGAGCAACAGCAAATGTAACGTTCGTGTTCCGATTTGGCCGGCAACACCACTTCGCTTGAACCAGGTTGGGTATGGTTCGTAGGGGTATACTTCACCTAGCGTCTCTTTGACCAGATTTAGAAATGCGAACCACGGGCTTGCAGGGAAATTGGAAGCTGAGCATCCCGCTCGATCGTTGTTCCCGGCAAAGAAGCAGGCGTGGCCCTTGTTCACCACGCTCTTGTCAGTTGTATCGCGAATCATCGACATTGTTGTTTGTTCTTTGTTCGAGCAGCCGCCGACAAAGACACAATCCCTCCCCGCGACCATCATTCTTTGGCCGACAGACAAAGGCTACCGCGCGCCACCAGCAAAGGGAACCACGTATTTGCCCCACCGGCGCAACGGGCAGCCGATACAAAGCAACTTGGCGGCTAGTCTCATATCCATCAGGAGGCCCTCCTACCGACGAGCGCGCGGCGGAGCGTTGATAGACAGAAATCCTTCCCTCCTCCCAGACACATCTCATCAACGACAGAAGACTGGTGCTTCTTGCGATTCACATATCATTCTTTTCGAAAAAGTACGACTACGACGGATACCCGCCGCAAACACTGCAGATTCCGGAGCCCGGGAGATCTGAGTTTTACTTGCGATTAATTGCCCTTCAGCCACTCACACAACGCGCCGCTCGCTTGCTGCAGGCCACCATGTCCACCAACAGCACGGCTCCCGCGACGAGTCCCTCCTCCTCCTGTACGTACCCATTCACTCCCTTTGACACAAATCCCCTCGTTGTATTCTGCCCTTTCTTGCATTATTGTCGTCACGGCCTTGTGCCTACGACGACCTTGATTCGTTTCTATCGTTCATTCAACCTTCCACTTCCCGCGCGTTCTCGCGCATGACCACGCCGCGTCGCCGCCATGTCCGCGACTGACATTCTCAACGCAGCCTCGTCGGCCATCTCCTCGATCATTAGCAGCGCCAGCGACGTTCCCGCCTCGTCCTCCGCATCCTCCGAGGTCTCTTCAGCGCCGCCGGCTACATCGTCTGCTCCTCCGGCGACGTCCTCCGAACCACCGACGTCCTCCGCCGCACCGAGCACGACACCGACGCCAACTCCAACTCCATCCTCAACATCTACTGTCGTCGCTTCCACCGCGCCGCCTGAGACTCAAGTAGTAACATCGGTCATTACTCAGAGCTCACCTGGAGCAGACTCCACCGCTCCGCCGCAGACCACCGTTGTTGTCATCACACAGACCGCAGCACAATCCCCGCAACCCACCTCTTCCTCTTCTCGATCGTCAGCATCGCCGTCCTCGACCTCTCCCACCCTTAATAATGGTGGATCTTCCGGCAGCAACAGCGGTGGTGGTCTCAGCACTGCTGGCACCACAGCGATCGCCGTCGTCATTCCCGTCGTCGTTGTTGCTGCACTGATTCTCGCCGGCATCTTCTTCTGGAGAAGGCGCAAGCAAAACAAGGCAGCGGAGGAGTTGCGTCGCAATGAAGTGGAGGATTATGGCTTTAACCCGAACAATGACCCAACACTACCGGCTGTCGCATCAGAAAATGGTCTGGAGATGACGGAAGATTCGAGTGGATATCGAGGATGGGGAGTTGCTGATGCCGCTGGTGCAGCAACAGCAAGCCGCAAGATGTCTACGACCTTGTCAGGCGGTCACACCGCAGGACAACTCTCAGACGGAGGCAGCAACGGGTACCCTCGCACTGGAAACTCACCAAACGGCGGAATCTCCGAGGCACACAGTGGAGACGGTTTAATGCAAGATCGAAGAGATACCATGAACAGTGATGACCTCGGTGCGCTGGGCGCAGCGCCAGTCGCGGGCGCCAACGCAGCACAAGTCCATCGTGGTCCTTCAAACGCCTCCTCAACATACTCTGCTGCTGGCCGGACAGACGCCTCCGACGAAGGCCCCGGCGGCATGCCTCAATCATACGAGGCGTATAATCCAAACGCCGGCTATGGATACGGCCAGCACGGTCCTTACGGCGATGGCTCTTACGGCGGAACCGGTCAAGAAGGCGGCATGCCCATCGTCCGCGACGTCAGCGCGCGCCGCAATACGCGGATACAACAGCCCGGGAACTATCAGCAAGGGAACTCGGGCATTGCACAAAACTTCTGATCGGATCAATTATCATTGTCAAAATGAAAAAAAGTCTTTTGCGATTTGTGTCTACTTCCTATTCATACTTGGTTGGATTCATCCACCACTCGCTGCATCCGGCTTTCGGATTATAAAATACCCCCTCGAGAGCGAGCCCACTGAATACACGATTCGGTCGTTCGGCGTGCCTTCAGTAACGCGGGCGACCACCACGCATTGGCAAAGGCGTTTAGAGCAGATTTGGAGGAGGGATAGAGATGGCGGTGGCGAGCGTGCCGGCGTGCACAGTGGAGATGAACGATGGACGGTCTTTGTGACCGAGTGTTTATATTTTCTGCGGCAAACAAAGGAAGTTCCCTTTTTCTCTTGCGCGCGCGGTCATCGTTACATGATGGATGATGGGCGGGAGAGCCGGCACTATATCATTCCTTTGCGATTCGGCCGCGCTGTGTTGATGTACGTACGCTAATATCACCAATGAATAAATTCACATAATTCTAGTGCACGCTGCATGTCTCTTGCCGCCTACATCCAGCGCTCATTTCCCTTGGACTTCATCAAAGACTGGAACCCTCAAGTCAAACCGATCAACAGGGCAAAGGCAAGCAAAGTCCCGCTCCAGTACGCAGTCTCGGCTCCAGAACGAACACCAGAACCATCCGGTCGATTCGCAGAGCCATTCGCAGAGCCGTCCGCAGAGCCATTCACAGTGCCGTCCGAGCCACTTACAGAACCCTCCGAGCTACCACTGCCATTCCACCTCGGCGGCGCAAAAGCATCGCCAGGCATCTCTCCCGCCCCAATCAACGTCGTGCAGCACACAACCCACCACGTCCCCGGACTTCCCATCCACCAACTCCATCCGAAACTCCGCCTGCACATCCTCGTTGTACGCACCATCCGGAATCCTCGCCGCCAACGACCCGTTCGGAGCCCGCAGGTCGCTCATGCTGACTTCCAGATAGCCGTCCCTCGCGGGGCCGAAGCAGTCGTACGTGGAGGAGGCGCACGGGTCGGCGGTGTAGGCGTACACGACGGTGGAGTTGACGGTGAGGGAGAAGGACAGAGTGATGTCGCCGGTGAAGTTTTGGGCGCCGCTGTAGGTCCGGCTTAGAGTGTTGGCGGAGGGGTTGAGGGCGGTGGAGAAGTCGTAGGGGTCGAGGGAGTTGGGGGAGGCGCATTGTGACCAGGAGTCGAGGGCGTTGATGGTGACGAGGCCGGGGGAGGCTTGTGTGAGGCGTGGGGAGAGGGAGCGGGCTAGGAAGGGGGTGAGGACGATGTGCATTGGAGTTTGGGGTGGTGTGCGAAATCAGGATTGTTGATTTGAGGGTGACGGATGGGCGATTTTGTGCCGGTTTTCATCGGCGTTTATAGTTCTGTGAGTGAAGGAGATTTATTCTGTGCCGTGGGTCTGACTCACTGCGACATCAGGGGACAGGCTATGGAGGAGGCACGATCTAGAAACGAAGGCAGCAGCCTCTTCTCGTGACTGTCGGAGGAACAAGAAGGTTCAAGCCCTGGACGAGCCAGGGAAGCCATGGCATATGAGGTCGAATCACGAGGCGATGTGGTCCACAGCAAGCCACGAAAGAGGACCAGCTGCGGAGGACTTTTCTGTTGGTGCTGATGTTGATGATGCGGTTTCCAGTGTCTACCGACCTTGCATCGAGGGTCCTGCTAGAGATGTATCGATCGTCCAGAGTGCGCACTAAATGCGTGTTCCACACATCAAAACAACCATTGCGGATCTGCAGATGAATCAGCTTCTGCTCAGCAGCATTGAATAAATCGGACTCACACAAGTAATGTCCAGTTCATGTAAGTAGAGCTAGCTCCCGAGCCACCATCAGAGCCGCTCCCAGAGCCGCTCCCAGAGCCGCTGGAGTCATTCGAGCCGCCAGGGTTGTTGGTGCTTTCGGGCATGCTAGTATTGCTCGACCCAGTTGCGTTCGAAAGGGCGTCACCTCCCTCAACACCGTTCGTCAACATCGCCCGGAGACATCCCACGACAGTGCCTGTATCGGTGCTGATCATCTGCAGCTCAAAAGACGCCTCCAAGCCAGGATCCGTGAACGCCGTCTCAGGGATCTCTCCGAATGTCCCGGTCGGGGCGTCTGTGTTCGCAGAGATCGCAATCATGCCTTGCTGCGCCGGACAGAATTGCGCCCAAGGGTTCGACAAGCAAGGGTCGAATGTATGGTTGTATACGACTTCTGAGCCGACAGTGATGACGAAGGCGAGCGTGTCATTGCCTTGGAAGGTGTTGGTGCCGATCCAGTCGTAGTGGAAACTGTCGGTATCCGGGTAGATGGTCGCTCCGAATGATTCGGCGGTCAAGGAGCTGTTGGAGACGCAGGTGTCGAAACTGGTGGAGTTGAGTTCTCGTTGAGCGTTTGTGAAGCTCGCGGTCAGGGCAAGTGCCAGAGCAGCGGTCCGGATCTGAAGAGGCGCCATGGTGTTGTCATGGAAGGATTGAATCTGGAGGTGGGAGCCGCCTTGTACATGACTTACATACTGTACATACCTCTCCGACGCGGCTCAAAAGGAGATGACCTAAGACGCGAAGGATCCACCATCAAACCGCTTGTCTTTAAGCCAGGAATTGCTCCTGTTTCTTACGTGCCGCCTACTCGGGCAACAATTGTACAGATCACATTCTCGCGAATATCCACACCGCACAAAGATTGTCTCGGAGATGTTGTGTGTCTGAGGAGAGATGAAGAGGGAGGAGGTGGAGGCGTGAAATGAGTGATCCGCGCTGAGCCAACGAGGCTAGACTAGATCTAGATAGCGTACAATGAACGACACTAGTCTCAGACGCTCAGACCACCTCGCGTATCAGGCCAATCAGGTGCAAGCACCTGGCCCTACTCTGGGAAGGTGCCCCCGAAGGGGATTAGCGCCGCCAAGTATAGCCTGTGCGGCTGAGACTAGAACGACACCTTTCCTTCTTCGCAACAGCATCGAACATTACTCTCCAGTCTCCGAGGTCCTACACATCGACCACCAAAAAGGTTCGTCCTCACCGATATTGCCATCAACTCAATCATGCAGGATGGCGCCCGAAGCGCAGGGTCTGAACGTTGGTCCGACAAAGTCCACGCTGTCAGAGCCATGCTTTCGCGGATGGCGCAGCGCGATTGCTGCACGTTCACTATGAGGTCCCATTGACCACCTTGAACACGTTCTACATCTTGCCCTCCCCAACGAACAATACCCCTCCTCCATCCATCACCGCTGATCAGGCATAAATGTTCAAAAACCCATTCGCGACCTGTCCAGGCAACGACTCGATCGCCAAACGCTGAGTCTCCCGTTGTCAAGTCACTGGCCGTGCAGACTCCAACCACGGTTTCACCGGCTACAATTTTGCCGTGCAGCTTCTCTTCGTTGGTCTCGATCCAGCCTGCCCAAATTTGCAGCACACTTCATGCTTTACCGAATGTCTTTGCACAGGTCGTGGTATGTGGACAAAGATGCTTCTGTTTTCTTTGTTCTTTGTTGATGCCAAATTCGAGACGATAGCCACCGCAACACATCGATCGAAAGTCGTAAATGCTCCTGATGGGCAGCATCGGGGCCTTACGGCCTGGAGCGTTTATCATTCACTTGACAGCTGGTTGTATCAGGCACTAGCGTTTATCATTCACTTGACAGCTAGTTGTGTCAGGCACTCCGGTATGGTCACCGTTCGCACACACACATTCACCGCACGTCCACTTTTGGTGCACATTCACTTTTGCTGCGCTACTTTCTGCTGCGCAATCACTTTTGATTTGTGCCAACCGTTTCCTTTTACACTCCAATTTGCGCCGACCTGACCTTCCTCGTACACACACACACACACACACACACACACACACACACACACACACACACACACACACACACACACACACACACACACTTGTCCACTACATTCGACATGGCAGACCTCATGAAATGTCTGCTCGTCCTGCCGAAGAACGACAATCCACCTCCAACCACGCGCGAGGAATGGCCAGAATCCTGTGGCGCAGACGTCGCTGTCATCTTGATCTCGCGCGAAGTGCTGGAGCACGAATACTGGCACTCTGGCATCGCGGAGCAACTCGGCGTCCCACTCAAATTCCGCCCCTTCTTCAGCACCTTGAGTAGTGCGATCGGCTTCAACTATCAAGCGCAAGTCTTCAAACTCGAAAGCGATCCAGCCTCTCCAGATTTTGGGATGGTTGAACCCGAGCTTCTCAGTGGTCCCTTCCTGGTGGCTCGCGCTGATGACCTCGACATAGAGAGCGACGCGGTCTTCACCGTCATGATGCATTACATCAACGACTACTTCCTCCTCCCGTTCGAGCATCGCATGAAGCCGGCGGAGGGTGCTGAGAAGGAAGCGGTCAAGGCACAGATCACCCAAAAGATGTCGAAGGAGGCGTTCCACGCGCACTTTGAAGAGACTCGCCGCCTGGCGATCGCTGCCGGCAAGCCTCTCATGGGCAACTCAAAGTCTCCCGTCTTGCTCAAGTACCCAAATGTGGCGCCAGCCTGCGGAACCTGCGGTGCGCTGACCTCTTCGACCGTCAAGCTGAGCATGTGCGCGAAGTGCAAGTTCAGGCACTACTGCTCCAAGGAATGCCAGAAGAAGGACTGGGCGACGCACAAGAAGGCTTGTAAGGTGAAGCTTTGAAGACCAGAGCCAATTAGTCGAAAGGATCAGGTCCGTGTTTGACATGAAGAAGATCATGCCCAGCACTATCAGAGAAAAGTGTCAGCCAGATTCAGGGAGGACGTTAGAAGCTGGGGCTATATGTCAGTGGAAAGGAAAGGAATCGACTCCACGATGAAGTGGATGTCCAGAGAGAATGTCAGCTTCTCCACACCGTACACGAGGATGCTCAGAGATGAGATGCCACAAAAGGGTCAACGCTGGCTGCTCATCGGCAACGAACTGAGATTGGACATGTTGGACTCGCAGATTGTTTTCCTTGAGTCTTCGAACCGACACAGAATGAGCACCTGTCATTAGAATGCACCAATAGACAACACCTCCGTATCACTGCTTCAAACTCAACCCAATCGACAACAAATACACACACCTCTTCCTCTGTCCCTCACTCACACTCTCCATCCGCGTGGCATTCGTCCGGAACTCCAGTCTCCTATCCTCATTCCCACTCGTCCACTGCTCCCACTTCGGCGTGCCAGGTTTGCGGTACGTGTTCGGGTTCCTCGTGCGGATGAAGCTGGTCCAGTAAGCTTGAGCGACGTCCACAATGGCGTTGTTCACGCCGCCTTCTTTGTAGGATGCGGGTGCGCCGCCGTTGACATTGTCGGGGCCGAAGATGGCGTTTACTTCTACGGTGTGGGCGACGCCGGTGCCTGTGATGGGTTAGTGAGTATCTTTGTTGGCTACGCGTCGCGAGGTCTTACCAGAGGCGTTGGCTGGCGGATCGATGACATCCCAGCGATAGTTCCAGTTCGAGATGTTGTCGCTAGCCAAGTTCCGGCTGATGAAGATGCCCGGGCAGTTGTAGCGCAGCTCGCCATACACATCGGAAGCCTGACGCCAGTATCTGCCGGAATTGTTAAACGAGGGAGTTCCTTCAACTGGGTAGAGCTCATTGATCTTCTTAAGTTGCGAAAGCTTTAGATCTGGAAACTGGTTCTTGAGAAATGTGTTGCTCTGAGCAATGGTCGCCGTAGCGTTGGGCACAAATCCAGTGCCTTCGTTCGTTGCGTCTCCGTAGATGGCGGGTATTTTGACGTACTTCCCTTCTGCGTAGGCTCGAAGAGTGTAGTCGCTGACGAAGTCGAAGTCAAGGGTAGGTCCCCATTGATACAGCGGTGCTGCTTGCGCTCCCGGGAATGCAGTCTGATTGTTGACCGCTTGAAGCTCGTCCGAAGTACGATTTCGAAGGCACGCAAGTGTATCATCCTCAGACGCACATCCAGCACGGATGACGAGGTTGTCGTATGCGTACTGGCTCTCGTTGACAGTCCTGAGTGGTGGGAATGATTGCGACTCCGCCGACGTGGCGTGAAACAGGCCATCATCTCTGCCTCCATATGCTGTGACGTGCATGCAGACACTCTGCGCGCCAGCACTGGCGCCGCCGATGGTCACTTGGCAAGGGTCACCGCCGAAGTGGTGGATGTATTTCTGCACCCACTCCATGGCTTTTCGTTGATCCTTGAGTCCGGCATTGACACCTCCCGATTCGATCACTTCAGAGCCGGCCAGGAAGCCGTATGGTCCAACGCGGTAGTTCAAGGTAACGGTGATCATGTCGTAGTCGCTCGCTTGTATCAGACCCGAGCCATTGTATTTGGAGTTACTGAGCTGGTTGAAGCCTCCGCCCTGCCTAGGATTAGCGGTGCTTGAATCTCGTAAACGGGAAGAACTTGCGTACCTGAATGAAGAAGTACACGGGCAGCTTGGAGTCTTTCGTTGCATTGCTCGGAGCGAAAACTTCAAGGAACAGACAGTCCTCATCTGTTGTATTGGTAGGCCCTGAAGCACCAGTTGCCAGACAAAGTTTGCCATGCGTTGTGGCATCCTGAACTCCTTCCGCCGGCAAAGGATCTTGAGGAGCAGCGAAACGCAAGTGTCCAACAGGCGGAGCAGCGTACCTCAAGCCCAACCATTGTGTGATGCCATTCGCGAGACTTGTTCCCTCGTAAGATGCATAGCCTAGATGAACAAGTGGAGACCCGGCTTGGACGCGTTTCAAAGTGGCCACACCCGCCAGCAGTTGGAACACCTTCATTGTGACCGAGAAGTCGCTTGACGCCTGAAAAGATATCGAGGAAAGGGCATTGCACTTACTTGTACTAACGCGGGCCCGCGGCAGAATACAATCGGCAATGGCATCCTACTGTCACCGTAGTATGCCACTCGGCTCCGCTAGGGTAAACGAGATGCGGTAGAGGTGGGACGTACCCCTCCTTAGCCCGATCGTGGAGGAGCAGAACAAAAGTGATGACGTGAAAAGTAGAGATGCGGCTCTGTACCTGCAGAAAACGCAGATCTAAGCAGCACCTCATATTAGTAGGAGGAGCATTTACCCGGCATGGTCAACAATGCTGTCTAGCATGAGCGAGAACGTGCTGTCAGCTCATCTTCTTCGACCATGGCCAAAAGGTGCATCATGCACTCCACTGGAGTGGTGTCTGCAAGCGAGAGTGAGAGGTGGAGAGAGACCAACGAAGTGGATCCATCGAGTGGTGAATCCCTGCAAAAGAGCCTCGTGACGACTCTAGTCGGCCGCCGACGCGGATAATAGTGTACGTTTTCTCGATCCGTTCCTCTAGACGTTGCCCGGGCGCCTTCTAGAACCCGAACAGACGCCGTCGTATGCCGCATGCTCGGACTGGAGAATGCGACGTTCTTCGAGGTGTGGAATTGGGGGGAATCTTGGCTCGTTTGATACAGGTTCGGCTCGCGTACAAGGCCGGGAAGCATTGCTGCGACTTCATCTCCGATGCCAACGCTTTATCCCCATGTCCATGCTATGCCACTCTTGTAACTCGACTATCGATACATTTTCGTGATGCCGTCTCTAACCCTCGAATGTGAGCGAGGTCCCGATCTTGTGGCCGGCCTCGTTGAGCTTGTTGGTGTCGAGAGAGAGGCCAAGGCCGAGGGTCGTGCCAGCGTTGAGCTTGGTGCTGTACGCAAGAGCAGCAATGCCGCGGTCGTTGATCTTGGCCTGCAGGATGGTCAGTTGTTGGCTCAAGGCATGCAATGATCGATACGTCGTACCTTGGCGAAAGACAATGGGTCAAGCTTGTACTTGGATGCAATCTCGAGGCCGCTGGCCTTCTGGGCGTTGACGTCGTAGCCAGCCTTGGCTCCGAACTCGACGGAGGTGTTGACACGCTGGTAGTAGCTGGCGGCGATGATGCTCAGGTTCTGGGTGCCAACAATGCTGGCGGTGTAGTTTGGAGTCTGGTAGCCGAGACCAAGGCTGTACCTGGTGATAGCAGCCTTCTGGACGTCGTAGCCAGCCTCACCACCAACGAGGAAACCGTCGGAGCCAGCGGTCACGTCCACAACGGCATCGATGTTGCCCTTAGCAGTTCCGTAGTTGAGGAAAGCGCGGCTGTGGATGTTGGGGTTCTTGAAGGCCAAGTTGACCTTCTGCGCGGCAGAGCCGGCCTTGGATGGGTTCCAGAGGTTCTGGAGGTCGACCTTGACGCCAGGAGCCACAACATCGTTGAGCTCAACCTTGCTGTCAAGCAGAGATGCGGTGGACCATGCTTGCGTGATGGTGATGCCTTTGTAATGCTTGAATGTCAGCGCATACACTCGGTTTGTCCTCTCGCCGTCCGGAAACGCAAGCGCCAGAAGATAGAGTCTTGTGCGCAATGGTGAAGGAAGCCTGTGGAAAATTTCCGCTTTTCTGATGAAGTGTGTCGGTTCTTCCTCGCCTTCCTCCTCCTCCTGCTGCTTCTTCTTCTTCACTTTTCGATCGTCGGACGGGCTTGCGCCTGTAGGCTATGAAATGGAAGATCAGTATTGCGTACCTTGAGGCTTGAGGACGTGTTTTCCCTCGACCTGCCGTGGGTGTCAGCCTATGCGCTTCTGATGATTAGCTGTCGCGAGGAGGACTTACGGATCCGCTGGTCACGCCGTCGAAACCCTGCTTGCCCTTGACATTGAGCTTGGTGCCGTTGGGAGCGTTGAGCTTGACATCCAGAGTGCCTGTATCATAGTTCAGTCGCGTGCGATTGAAGGAGCAGCCTCAAGCTCTTCACTGACCCTGAGCGGCGTGGTAGAAGTCCTTGTTGATGAGCTGTCCCAATTATGTCAGCGCCTGGCAGCCGCAGTCGTCTCGCATGCGTCTAGGTCGATTCCATGCGTACGTCGTTGGCGGCCTTGCCGAGATCACCGAATGCTGGGATCGGGAGCAAAGGCGCAAGGCCCTTCTCGACCTTCTCGGGGGTGAAGCTGCTCATGTTGTTGGAGGATTGGGTGTGCGTTGAAGGTATGCGATCGGTCCCGTGGGATGTAGTGGTTTGGTTGCGGAAGAAGGAAGATTTGGCGTTGCGAGAGTTGTCGGAGGGACTTTGTTGTCGCTGTTTGAAGGGGAGCTGTCAGTTCGGCATAGTTCTACAATTTATCCGCCGCGGTTTCGCCGATTGACGCTCACGTGTAGGCTTTGTTGGTCGGGCAAGCTCCCGTCCTTTTCCGAACTCTCTGGGGAGGGAAACTCTTCTCGATACAGCATCGTACTCATCGCCATGTTGCCGCGTTTCGAATGATGTGGCTTGCAGAATGTATGCGACTGATTCCGACGGCAGGAGAAGAATGCGAAACAGCGAATGGAACGCGTCACGGTCGACCTTGCAGCGCACAGGACGCCAAGCCGTCTGCTGTCTCTCCAACTGTCTGGATCATCCTGGGATATGAGCTTCTCGGATGAGAATATACAGTACAGCAAAGCAGCATGGATTTGTGTATACAAGCAAGACTGCGATCCCCTACGCCTGGAAGCCTCCGTCGACATCGTACACACTTCCAGTGACGAAGCTGCTCTCGTCGCTCAACAGGAAACAGACAACTTTGGCGACTTCTTCTGCCTCCGCCTTCCTCCCGATTGGAAGACTTGCAATATGAGCTCCAATGCGAGCCTCCTTCCCTGCTTCGGCCTCTCGCTGCATGGGTGTATCTATGTACCCGGGCGCTATACAGTTGATGCCTTTGCGGATGGGAGCAATGTGTCAGCCAAAGTCTCCAGTCAAGTCATCGATTGACTCACGTATGCCTCGCGGACCGAAGTCTTTCGCACAAGCACGAGTGAGGCCAATAACGCCATGCTTGGAAGCACAGTACGCTGCGGAGCCCATGAGACCTCTTGTCCCGCCGACCGATGCCGCGTTCACGATCGCAGAGCCAGATTTGAGCCACTTGAGCTCGGCTTTCATGCTTTGCATGACACCCTACCGAGTGAGTAAGTTGTATGCCGGCTGTTTCTGACAAGATACTTCCATACCGTCAGATTCACCGCGATGGTCATGTCCCACTCCTCCTCCGTTGAGTTCTCGATAGAGCCCTTACCCGGCAATGGGTTGAATATGCCCGCCATATTAGCAGCACCATCCAGCCTTCCCCAGCGGTCTACAGTGCCCTGCAGCCAGGCTTCCACCTCCTTCATTTGGCGCACGTCGCACTGGACCGCAATGATGTCGTCCGTCCCGATGGCTACAGCAACCTTCTCGAGCGCTGCCGAATTTGCATCCGCGATGCTGACCTTGGCACCACGCTGATGGAGCGTTCTGGCTATCGCAAGGCCTATTCCCGATGCACCACCAGTGATTGCAATGACCTTTCCGGCGAAGCTAGTCATGGCGAGGAGGCTGCAGGTGATTCTGAACAGGAACGATGTGCGACGAAGATGGACTTGGCGGACTTGATCTTTCCTGGCCGGAATCTGCTCTCTGTCCTGTATCGGCTCATAGCTGGTTCGCGGCAAGCACTGGGATCAGACCTGATGGGTCCGACATGGATGCATTCGAACAAAAAGTATTGCGTCGACAATTGGCAACGCATACCACGACTTTTGCGCCCTGTTTCGAAACTGCAGGCTGCGGGCGGCTGGGCAGCGCTTTCTCACATCGCAACCCAATTGCAAGCTTTCTGCACTCGTCTTCGTGAGCTGCATTGGAGAATCTATCGCTGTCGAGCCAATGTGGCGCGGTGCATATATTGACAGGTTCTCCTTGATGCATGGTCGTGCAATCGACGACACTGTCGTCACCAACCTATCATGAAATGGCGTCTAGCCGCGCGGGATCGAGAGTACAGGCATTTGGATCCTGCAGCGTGGATGGCTCACGCCAATGCCGCGCGATGGCATATAACGTGCTTCCCAGCTATGAAAGCTACAGGTTGGTATACTTCCTTCTCTATTGCCTCCGTTTCTTCGCGACTTGAATTCGAAATCTACGTCTCACGCAGAACTACAAGATGTCGTATGTGCAGACGACCGCTGTGGGACCCGTGCATCTCTTCGTTCCCTTGAACAAAGTAATACTGTCCACTGGAACGATAGCGGGCATTGCGATTGGTGTCGTTCTCGGGGTTCTAGTCATATCGCTCGTCACTGGACTTTGGTTTTGGCACGGTCAGAGAGCAATAGCTCGAAACGGAGCACGATCGAGCCTCCAATATATCGCGGCGATTGGAAGAGATACTCGTGAGGAGACCGGACAGCTTCATGGCTTCGCAGAGCCAAACTTGAGCTCTAGCAAAACTCCTTCGGTGAAGGATCCTCTGGTCTCGATCTCTTCGGCCACTGATTCTACGGAACCTGCCCATACGAAGTCCGCCTCGAAGCGCCGGAAAGTATGGCCTCAAGATGCCAGCCGACCGAGGCAAAACAAGTCCAGTCTGGCACTGGACATTGCCACCGACGTTGCTCTGCTCCTTTTGTCGGCGTGCTTTTTCTGCTTCGCTGTTCTCGCAGTCTTTTATCACGAGAAGGCTGTCCGCGATCGCCAAGCTACCACGGACAGACTCATGAGTGCAGCGCGAATAGTACGTACACTTCAAGCTGCTGGCTAGTGAAGAAACTTATATGTTGTAGGGACCCAGTGTCTTTCCAATACTGTTTGCCGCGGTATTGGGACGCCTCATCAAGTGCTTGATGAATTGGCGTCTTGAGCACGGAGTGAAACTCGGATTCCTGGACCTCCTCGCTGGTAGTACCAGTGCAGCGAACACGATCCTCACTCAGTTCCATCTTGGGCTCCCGAGTCTTGTTGGTCTCGCCTTGATCGCTGCATGGGCTTTCTCTCCTCTGGGAGGTCAGGCGACTCTGCGCGTTTTGAGTTTCCGAGAGGTCAACACGATCAAGGCTGAAGAGATCCTGTACATGACGAATAATGCTACGTACAGTAGTTGGTTCATGGGAAGTCTCGGGAACCTCCAGACGCTTGCATTCGGACTCTTCAATGCGGCGCTTCTGGGCCCCAGTCGCGTGAAGCAATCACCAGTCGATACCTGGAACAACTTCAAGATCCCCATGATTGAGCACATCTCCACGGACCGGCAACAGCTTCTGAACAATACATGGCTCGATGTACCAGACAGCGACAGCTTGGTGTACTCATCTCTCATCGGGATACCCCTGTCGGCTCTGCCGTCCGATACACGGTCCAACCTACAATTAGAGGCGTCATACCTGACATTGAACTGTCCAGAGTTGAAAGCGATGTCAATGGACGAAGTCAACTACAACGGCAGCTTCTTCGGCAACACAACCGGAGCAGCATACGAAGAAGTGACAGTCGGCATGTTCTCGAATTCAACGAAACCACTCAACGAACCCTGCTACCGCGATAACCCTCACAACACCACCATAAGCCCACGCTTCGCCGCATACTACTTCTGGTCCAACGTCGTCGACGACACGCAAAACATGTTCGGCGCCCTCTGCAGCATACAGACAACCTACGTCGAAGTCGACGTCATCTGCGACGGCTCAAACTGCAAAGCTGCACGCATCCGGAACTCCACGCTGGCCAACCCGATCCCTTCATGGACTCTGTTCGACGGCCAGCCCGGCTCCGACTGCACCTGGTGGAACTACTATATGAACCTCTTCCTCAAAAGTGTCCCCGTTCCACGAAGCGCGACTCCCTCCCCGCTACAAGGCTACCTCGGCGCCCCGAACGCACCCACCACAACGTCGTCGACCAGTGCGCAAAAGCTCACAGATTTAGACAGAGCAGTATTCGCCGACCGCTTGGCGCAGCTGCTGAACTCGTTCATGCTCATTCTCGCCGGACCCTACGCTGTCGCGAATGGAATCGACGAGGAGGGGGTAGAAGGATCCAACGCTTCCGCCGCCGCGACGACAGTGCAAAAGATGGCGTTGACATATCGCAGCTTCAAGATCATCGTCTGTGACCCGGCGTGGTTGACGGTGCTGGCGCTTGCTTCAACGTTCTTGCTCGCTGCCGGGATCATGACTATCGTGTTGAGGACGAAGCAGAGGACGCCTGAATTGGCGCTAAATTGGTCGACTGTCATTCGCGACAATCCGAACGTACCGGGATCGGACACTGGGTGTCTGCTCGACGATTTGCAACGGTCGAGATTGTCAAAGGAGACAACCTTGATGTTTGGGGATGTCGCTTCGGATCGGGGGGTCGGACATTTGGCTATTGGATCGGTGAGTGGAGATGTCGCCGTGTCGAGAATCACAGAGGACAGACTGTACTATTAGCAGCAGAGATTGATGCGCTGTACCGCACAAGATCTCACGATCTCCCGGACTGGATGAGCTCGCTGGGCGCTGGGTCTGCATTGCCCAAAAAAAGATATAAAAAACATACAA
Source organism: Zymoseptoria crescenta (assembly GCA_026122155.1). Taxonomy (NCBI): domain Eukaryota; kingdom Fungi; phylum Ascomycota; class Dothideomycetes; order Mycosphaerellales; family Mycosphaerellaceae; genus Zymoseptoria; species Zymoseptoria crescenta. Next base: position 7,391 of record JALRMM010000257.1, on the reverse strand, counting down.
CACTACGGATTCCCCAATTGTCACCAACTTGAGTACTAGTGTAGCGATTAGATGATTATCATGGCTGATCGGACGGGAAGCCGATTTTTCATCTATCTGTGGTCGTATGTGTCCGAGAGGGACATGAGGTGAATATAATACTCATTACTTTGTCGGCCGAGCGTGAGAAAGCCTCCGAAGTTCAGTCGTGACCGCTGAAGAATTGCTGCTATGGTAATATTCCGACAGCGCTTTTCGCTCGTGATGAGGTCAATCGTCGGTATTGTTTCTCCACCAGGCCACAACCGCTTCGCTCCAGCTCTCCGAACCCTCGGTGCTGCCGGCAAACGCGTACGCCCTCCTATCCCGCTCTAGTACTTGCAAGCATCCTTCAACTTCTTCAGATCTACACCCCACGTCAGCATCGGTCCCGTTACCACTCAAAAGCTCAGAACTCACCTCCTCCCTCCCGGAAATACTCCAAGCACACCGTACTGCAATCCTCCAACTGCTTCGGCTTAATTTGCGAGCACGAACACTTCACCCACGATGGGCTTGAGAAGACATCGCCTGTGCAAGAAGATCGAATCGTCAATACACGCCAGGTCAATATTACAGCAGCCTTGAGGAGTCTGAAAGGGATGTGGTGTGAACGTACCTCCCTCAGAAGCGGTGGTTCCGCATCCCTTGGCGATGGCGACGACGTCCTTGCATGGGGTCCACCCGGCGCAGTTGCCCCAGAGGTCGTCTTCGTTGACTTCGCTGGGCGCTGGGCGAGCGATGACCAGGGAGGAGAGGAGGGCGAGGAAGGCGGTGGTGGGATGCATGCTTGTTGATGTTGTCGAGGTGAAGGATTGAAGACGCTCGTTCGGAGGGAGGGGTTGCAACGGCGGGCCTGTGGGATCGTCTGTGGTTGTCGAGGCGTTGTGAGGAGTGCGGCTTGGAGGAGAGGTATCGTACATGTTCTACTCGAGCTTCTATGTACACTCCATCGAGTCTGTGCTTTCCTAGGCAGCTGGCACAACGCGTGGCGATGCCATCTTTAGGTCTCACCAACGGTACGTCGCGGCTGTTCGCCAGCATGTCTCTTCGTATTTGTCGCGGATACAAGGTCGAGTCAAGCAGTATCGTATGGAACAAGATCCGATGCCGAGATGGGAAGACCTCATCCCGGGATGGCCAGACCTTGTGATATTTACACATCGGACATTCGGGAGCAGAGATTGTAGGCGTGAGAGGATGGCGGGAATGAGGCTCATATTCTTGAATACCGTGTGCCTATGCGTGCCGAGATTCTTTGTGAACAGTCCGTGTCAGTTGAGGCTGTCCGTATGGCCACCTTCTTTCGTACCGCGCATCCGAGCGCGTGCGTCGAACTCGATGTTACCCATAGAGACGACTGTCCGACATAACATCTGACGTGATGATACCAGAGACCGGAGACCGTATCGCTGATAGACAGGAATAGCCATCGGTCATGGGCACCGGATAGCCATGGCCACCGACGAAGACGTTGAGGCTGAGTGCTGATGCTGGCGAACCGCCATGCTAGAAGACTGGCTCGAATCAGCATCTGAACAGAGGCACCCCGGCGCCTGTGGTCTTGGCAGACAGTGATTGCATCGTGAGCCACGTGGTCTAGCAAGGACATGCTTGCGGAACGTTCGGATCGTGTCGAAAAGAGTGCATGTGAGTCGGATCTGACATATGACATCCGAAGATGATATGTGCTAGGCGAGTAAGCGGATAATGTAATGGCACCTTGGTCCTGTTCTCGAAGGCGTCCGATATCCAAATATGCGAAGCACAAGACTTCTCCTCATCGTCAACGAGGCGTCTCCTCTAAAACAACAACTGAGTTAGTACGTCAAATCGCTGCTTCGAAGTGCTCACAACATTGAGGACCAAAACAAGTATTACATGATTGAACTCATTCGTTCATAGGGGTCCTTCATTGGAAGCCTAATCACTACTCACTCTCCTCATCAAGCTCCATGTCGTATCTTCGGGACAGTGCTCCAGTTGTAAAGGCAAACATCATCTCCTGCAAGCGAGCATGGAGAAATTCATCCTCCTCCACGAAGATCTCCTTCTCCAGCATTTCGGCGAAGTCTCCCGCCTGAGTCTCCAGATGCCCACGCTCAAAGCATGGCGGATATCCACCTGCACAGCCCCAGTCGATCAGCCAAGGATTGCCGTCCTCAGCTATAATGATATTCCGTTCATTGAGATCCATATGACACATGACCAATCGATCGACGGCCAGCTCCGGGCGTTCTTCTGGTACTCTGCGAAAGTCCTTGCATACCCGCAGCCGATTATTCAGCCAGTACGTGAGATCGTCCTTGGTTTTGAAAGGACCGGCATCGTAATCAGTGAAGTACAGACCTTCACATCTGATCGGTTCGCCCACGGGGCCTGGCCGATCCAATTCTACCGTCCGAAGTTCTTTGATCATGTCAGCGACACGTTGCACAAGTAGCTTTCGTTCGGGTCCTGTCATAAGAGGCCACTTGTCTTGCAGTGCGAGTCCTGGCACAAAGCGCATGACAATGTATGTGATCGGAATGCGAGGCCTGGATGTTTTGGCAGTGCTTTGCTCGGGACCAGCCGCGGTCCACGCATCGAGCACTTCGGGTAGTAAGACTGATGAGGTACGCTGGTGAACAAGTCGCATGGTGTTCGCTTCATTGATATGCACACGCTCTGACCCGTACTTGACGACGATATCCGAGCGTATGCGGGCGACTGTACACTCGAAGCCGGGTTGTGGGATTATCGGAGCGGTTGGCAGGCATTTCAGAATATTCTCACGGGTGAGAGGCTCGTGTTCGAGAGGATACGGGTGCTGCTCTTCGCCGGATATTTCTGCTGTCTCCTTTGTCACCTGTATGTCGTCGAGCTTGGCAAGGACACCTGCTTTGAGAGTGACTCCAGGGGTCTCAAAGGCGACCTGATTCGAAAGCTGCGGTGATTGATCTTGCCTGATCTGGCTTGTGACGGTGGCGCATGCAGGCCAGTGAGCCGCGAGAACATTGCCGGCTTTCGTGCACGCGCTGGATATAGCATCAAGGACCCAGCGCCCGGGGGTCCGCGTCAACATGCGTTCTTCTGTTACCGTTTCGAGCGGCTTTGAAGCGCCTTGTTGGCGATTTCCGCTTACTTCCGTCCGATCGTGGCTTAGCCTCATTCTATTCCTCGGTGCTCCACGCTGAACGATACTTGACGATTTCATGCATGGCACACTGCCGACGTTGACTCATGTGGGTTGATGTGTGTGGTCTCGATGAAGCAGATTCTTGTGGAATGCGGTCTTTGCCGCATTGGTGCCTCAGGCTTAGTTAGTTCTAGTGGTACCTTAGTCCTCTAGACGCCGACCTCACTTAGGTTCCCTTGTACACATCAGCGTAAACAGCTTCCTTTACCGCCTCTACGATCGAAAACAAGCAACACTATTTGCTCAAGCTGGCGCTTACGAAGGACTGTCAGATTGCTTCCACGAGTAACCGGATTTTCGCCCTCAAAAGATACCAATCTCTAGAGCATGATGCCATGTCGACGAGTGGGAACAGCAGAACTTGCACTTGGGACTAGAATTACACATGGGGTAGATCCACAGCTCCTACCTTTCAGACCTGGCAGGCATCTCTGTACACGCTCGACGGAGGTCAGAAGATATCCGCTGGCAACTGAAATTCGGCCTCGCACCAAGGTTGAAAAAGATTCCTACCCTGCTCATGTTGCCGCCGCTGTAACCTTGCTGCGACAATGTCTTGAGCGTCATAGCTCTGATGTATCTGAGACGCCTTGAGATCCTGCGAAATCCTGGGCGTGGCTCCTCGTTATCAGCAGTCGAAGCGCCGGGCAGAAGATCGATCGGATGATGATTGACTCTGCGCGTCCGACGACTCCTGCCTGTGGTGACAATCACAAGACTAATGCAATGTTAAAACCGACTAACGCCGACTCTCCTATGGAGGATGTATCATTTCCCAATGAACCATCGGCCAAGAGACACAATCTCGAACAGCGCCAAAGTGGGCGCCTGACGTTTAGGCCAGAGCCTTGATCTGGCTATTCTTGCTCGTTGAGCACGATGAAGCGCTTTGATCCATGTCTTCGCAGCGGGTCTGGGAATGATATATGATCGACACGCCCGCCCAAGACCGAACACTGTCATTCATTGATCGTGCACCTGGGCGTAAGTGCAACCATACTCCTACCTCTTTTGTCCCTCAACTTTGAGAACGCAACTAATCTCCTTCCAACAATGAGCAACGAAACAATCGTGTGGATCCCCAGGGGAGATGAACAAGCTAGATCTGAAGACGAAATCTTCCAAGTCAATCTCGCCGCGCATGCACCGCAGAACTCGACCACAGCGGGTCCTGGCAATGCAACCTCCAAGATGACAAACCACTGGCAGATCTTTCTGCAAGTCGGTCCCGACCAGTCCATTAGGCTGGAGCCTTCGCCGAACTATCCCAAGATGAACATGACGCTTTCATGCAGTTACAAAAACTATCGATTCACCCACAAGGCCGCAAAGGTAGTCCATCTGACGCCGAAGACACCAATCACAGTTGGACGATTCATGGATATCCTCAAACAGAACAAATTCGACAAGTACAACTTTACAAGCAACGGCACCGGATGTCGATATTGGACTCATCGCGTGGTGGAGCTTATGAGAGGGCTGGGCGTATTCAATGATACGAGCGCAAAAGAGGCCTCGGCAACGCTGAACACAGTTTGGAGAAAGTTTCAGCCCGTGGAAGCAGATCACCAGACTTCGCTTAGCGACCACCAGGGGACCTTTGTCGGCTGATGATTGACCGTTGCCAGGAGAGTATGCGTCTCCGGGGACAGAATTCGCGGGAAAGTGAGGTCGGCAAGTTGGCAGGATATGCTATATAGCTGTGCAGGTGACATGTGAAGGGCATGCTCAGAACGGCGTATAGAGGACTTTGCAGGACATGCCAAATAGTCGTGAATGTAAGCTAGGAGGCTATACTAAATACTCGTGCACTTAGCTGTACGTCTAAGCTCGCAGGACATGCTAAGTTGTTAAATTGTAGGTCTGATTAGTCATAGTAACCGATGTCGGTTATTAAAAGAGAGAGAGGTAGATCGGTCGATAGTTCCTTCTTTAATCTAATAGCTTATAATCTTCAACAGGTTATAAGCCCGGACAGTGCTTCCGCGGCTTTAATAGCTAAATACATATTGTTACGATTATGAGCCTACTAAATGAAAAGCTAATGTTATTTGAATAATAAGGTTGTAAGGATTGCTCTAACGGCTAAATCTCTAAATGCCCCTTAAAGGCTCGTCGTAGGACGTAAAACTAAATTAATAAAAACGTTTAAAGGTATAAGGCTGCTATTTTGGATATCCTAATGTTAGACTCCTTAGTCCGTGTTTATAGACGGGCTAAAGACTTTTCTAATAGGTTAAGAATTAATGCTGAATTAATGCTACTAATAATTAATAATACTAATAATTTTCCCTAAAGACCGGTACTCGGTAGTAACACGTTACAATTTTGAAAACCCTAATGCTTAATTATTTAAAACTGAAGTTTTAATTAAGCCTAAAGAGTTTTCTCGTATTATTAAATACCTATTACCTATAGCAAAGAAACTAGTTAACGAGACTACTAAAGCACGCGAAAGACGCCTTTAATCTATAAGAGACTTAAGCTAGAAATACCGGGACAAGAAGAAGGAGTAAGAACGTGTAAAGGCGATAGGGTCTATAGCAATGTAAAGAACGCCCAGTATCTACTAGATAAAAGGTAAGACTAATTCTTATAGAATTTAATGTGCGAGCGTAAGCCCTTCGCCTTATATGTAGTAGGCATGCGCTAAGCATTCGTTACCTCCTTAGTTATATAACCGAAGGATAACTTTACTCGACCCGGATTACTACCTTTAGCAGTAATCCTTATAGCAGTTCTTAGCGGTGCTGTTATAATTGCCTCCTCTCCTTATAAGCGTCGTCCTCGGCGCGCTTATAGGGGATTTAGTAGGCTTACTTCGTAATTACTTCGCAATTACTTCGCATATTATACGGTACGAGCCTATATATATGCATCCGGTAACTTATTAGTTAGTCCGGCGGCAGCGTGCATATATCTATGCCGTCTGCTATAAACATTGCTTCTATAATATCTACTTCTGTTTAATGCATTCCTAAGTTGTTAACAACAATATTAACAAATATAGTAGATCGAGGGTGTCTAGGCGACGGCAAGTTTCTACACTTGTTTACCCTCTGTTTTTCGGAGCTAACTTTCTTAGGCACTACTACCTTCATATTACTCTCGCTTAGACTTCGTACACTGTACGCGGTGTCTTATAAGTATATCTAATCCTTCCTTAGCCGAGCGTCGGCTCTTATTAGAGCTCGATAAAACTACACCGCCTCTACGACAGTTTCGCGTAGTTTCCGTTCCTCTAGCTAAGAAAGATCCCGCGTAATTTGGCCGTTAACGTAGCGAGACTAGAGCTAAGCGGTCTAATAACCCTCTAGATCGCTCGTCCTAGTCGTAGAAGCCTTCTAAGCGGCCTAGCCTACGTATTACGGACACTTTAACGGACGACTCGATAGGTAAGCGTAGCTATAATTATCTCTGGCTTATGCTAATTAGATTATAGTATACCGATTTAGCGTAACTCGCGAACCTAAGGTACGCTCGCGCGACTCCCTCGGCTTAGATTCGGTCCTACCTAATAAGTCGGCGTAGCCGTCGGAGCCTCGAAAGAGATAGCGACCTATACGGCCTAAGCGTAAGAGCCTTTAAGATAGCTTCTATAAGATGTACTAATTACTCTAATAGAATCTAATAAGGACACGCCGCGTACGCGCGAGTTCTTCGGCAAACGTTCGGCGAATATTCCGACTCCTTAGAAATCTTCCGGCATTAAGAAAGCCGATCTAAAACGCGGCCGCGCTACGGCTAGCTTTAAAGACGGTAACGAAGTTATTGCGTCTTTATCCAAGAAGCCTCGCACTTCGTCCCGCCTATAGACGAAAGCTGCTATTACTAAGGGAGCTAATACTCCTTAGACTCTAAAAACTCCGCGCTCGAGAAAGAGAGCTACGAAGGCTCCGGCTACGGAAGTTTCTCCTGTTATCGAGAATAACAATAAGGACGGTAAGACTATCGAGCCCCTAGCTACGACGTTCGAGCCCCTAGCTACAACGTCTCTAAGTAAGGCGTATAGTATAAAGGTCCTCCGCCGCCTACTTATCCGAAGGTGCTATATAGCGTTCGTCCTCCTCGTCCCTACTAGCGCTATACTAGCTACATTAGCAAAGGTAACCGCGGCAACTACTCTCGCGCGGTCGACTATAATTGCTCGTATACCTCGGTAAAGATCCGCTACGAAGGGTGTAAGTAAGTACTT